>JADRCC010506439.1:0-27501 GCA_019843855.1 Hylomyscus alleni
ATTGATTAAGGCAGGGCCTTCCAATCAAACTCTATAGCTACCTTGCTCTGAAGATCCCCCGTATCTGGGTTCTGGGGATCTGAACTCCAGTCTGAATGGTTAACTGTCAAAATGTTCCCCAGACCAAGAGCACATTTATTTATGAACTTCATGTTTTTCCCATATTCTGTGAGAACATGGACCTCCGCATGCAGGCCCAATGCATTTCTCCATGTTCCTAGAAACATGTCCATAGTCTACTTCGTGGAATGAATGAGGAAGAGTGGTGATAAAGTAAGGAAGGGAGGCCATGGGCAGCCGAGTTAGTGGGCCTGTTACAGGTTACACCTGAAGCAGCAGCATCCGAAAAGCAACAGAACTCCTCTGTTCTGTTGTAGTACTGCAGTGGCATCCTCTGCAAGGTCACACCCTGGCATCCTGCGATGTGCATTTAAAGCAGTTTGCAAGTACAAATCCTGGTGTCACTTTCTGTTTGGAAGGGAGAATGTCAACACTAACAATCCCCGGTTATACCATTTATAAACATGCAGATGTGAATTATTAAAGATTAATGCCTTTCAGGATTGGTGTCGGCATTCCGTTTGTCTCGTGCCGAAATCAATTCTGCTCTTCATTAGTCAATGACAACCCACATCATCCTGTTGTGGAAGAGAAATCAAAGGTGCATGTGTGTGAATGAGAGTAACTGATGAAACTGATTAGTACCAGACTTAACGGCTATAATCAATCAACACATCACAGTATTCAGCTTTAGTTTAGCAGGAGACAGGGAAGTAGAAGGAACACTCCTTCCGTATCAATGACTTGCTCCACTTTAGAACACTCACATGGAAGAGTTTAAGCACACATCAGTTCTAGGCACTATTCATTTAGCCACCATTTCCCAAAACATAAGTCAAATGGATTCTGACACTTTACTCTTCTAGGCTTCTATTAGCTCATAAAAGCGCTGTACCCCTCACGTCTCAAGTCCTCAGGACAGCAGGTCAATATCAACCTCCTTTCCAGAGGCAGTATGTTGCTGCTCGCACATCTGCAGCAGTGACAGTCCACTAGCTCCAGAAATGAACAAGGTGTGTGACTCTTGCTTCAGCAGATAATTGCCGTGAAGAAGGACACACAGACACAGGCATAGACCAGGCAGAGGGGAGGAGGGTGGCGAAGCATACGGGTGCCAGGAGCTTAGGGAGGATGTTCAGAGAGGTGAAAGGTTAGGTGGCAATGAGCAGAAGCTCTGAATATGGAGGAAGAGAAAGGAAAAAAAGCTTAATTCAAATGTGTTAGAAGAACAGAAGACTTGTCCTTTGGAAAGCAGACACTACATTCATCTCCAACCAGGTGAGCGCCAGGCAGGACAGGTCTAGGAAGCTCCTTCATACTGGGGTGGACCTTGGTATGAACTGTTACACGTTGCTATTTGTGTTCAGCTGAGCATCACCCCTTCCCTCACCAAGCTCTGCATACTATCTCTCAAAACCAGAAGCCATGTCTGCCTCCCTTGCTGTTGCTAAGCATTATTTGGAAAGGATAGGAAATTATTGCTTTGTTTAACACACAAATATTTTACATTGTAAGGGGAAAAATACTGGCTAAGTTCTCTCAGTTTGTAGAAATGCTGAATTGATGTTTTCTGTGTAACCACAGATTAGAAACATGGATATATCAATGGCACTTTGTTTTTAATTTTTTTTTCCTTTTGCTTGCTCAGTTTGCCAATAAGCAGCATGCATTCCCCTTGGAACAAGCTGTCACAGGATTTCTACCTCCAGAGAAGCCAAAATGGACCACGTGATAGATGCTGGGATGTGAGCTTAGCACGTAGGAGGTCAGTGCAGACCCACAAGCCGGGTGTTATGCCCGCAGCACCACGCGTGGCCTACTGCTGGCAATGCTGAGAGAAAATGGGCTGGGAAGTGTTTACACACAGAAACAAACTTGCAGTGTACCATGAGTTTTATTAAGGATAAATTAAACCATGGAAAATATATTTACTAGGATAGGCTTGGGCTGAGGCTGGAAATATTTAAAAATCTGGCCGAATGAATTAAACAAAAGAGAGACACAGTTTGCACCCTCTTTGGGTCATGTTACAGACACTAATCTTCACAAACAGCATCAGTAACCTTTATCGTTTCCTCTCACTAACGCCCTTCCAGCTCGCTCTGGCCACCGACCAGCTTCTCCCTGCCATCCATCTTTCTCTTCCCCCGGTTAGCATCCTTTCTGAATCTGTTGTGTGAATGTCAAATTAAGACAATTTGTCTTGTGACCAGAATATTATCTTGTTTTTATCTGCAGCTCTGGAAGCCCACCTGGATGCCATTTAGTATCTCGCTAAGGAGGGGCTGGGGCTGTTTAAATATCACAAAATGTGCATTTGTTGTCTGACAGCAAGTTAGATGAGCAATTCACTCCCCAGAAGCTGGAATGACAGAGCTCTGGAATGAGGCTGAACTCTAGAGAACTGGAGTTCACAGAGCACAGGCCATCTCTGGACAAGCTTCCTTTGGAAGTTCTATCCTGGCAAGCTTTTGCAAAGCACAGAAACTAGAGGCCTTTGTCAGCCAGGGGTGTGTCAGTCACCTCCTGGACAGAGGACAGGTGTGCAGGAGCTCTGTGTGTGTGTGTGTGTGTGTGTGTGTGTGCATGTGTGAGAGAGGGAAGGTAGGGGTAGGGAGAGGGAGAAGGAAGGAAGGAGGGAGAGGGAGGGAGGGAGAGCTCAGGAGGGCACAGCAGTGGGAAGCAGGGCTTACTGGGGAGGAAGGAATGCACAGAGAAAGGCAGATAGCTCTCAACGAATGAATCACAGGTTTCTCCTCACTAGGCTCTTCTTTCAAGCTCTCTGGACTCCTGACCTACCTAACAAAGCCCCCATTCTCATTTGGCCAGCAGTGGGTTAGAGGGAAGATGGGTGAGCCACTTCCATCAGCTAAATGCACAGCAATGCTTATATAACCCCAAAACAAACAACACAAAGAAAACAAAAAGGAGCCTTCATATTTAATACAACTCTATTCTGCTCTCATGGGTAGGAAGATCTACCTTGGATTAATCTTCCTATAATAAAACCCAATACCACACAGGAGTGGCCAGGAAGCCATGTCCCTTTGGTGAGGCACTCACGTGAATATCTAAGTTTGTATTATTTGTTCTAACCTATCAATGGCCATCTACAGTCAGATGAGAGTGACTTAATTCTGGTCAGTGGCAAAGAACCCAAAATAGCCATAAGCATGACCCTGACCCTGAAGTTATGCCCTTATACGTTCATTAACAAAGCTGAAGAAGCAGCATGTGCAATCAAAGGAACAGGAGCGCCCATCAAGCCAGGACCTGCACCTGCCCACCACCTGCCCTGCACAGTCACGCTCCCTGTCTTCAACCTTGGCTGTCCAACCTGTGCCTTGGACACAATGCAGGCAGGAAAAGCTGACAGAACCCTTGGTATTAAACAGAAGTTGAGCTTTGTTAGTAATCTGTGAGGCAGGGCTCAAGAGGCAAGGCCAGTGAAGCCAACACACAGGACTCTCAGGGGTTCGCAGTGCATGGACTAGGCAGAGTCAGGGGATCAGATCTGGCACATATTTGTATATCCAAAAGCCATTCTCCTTAAACCCCTGCAAGGAGCTCTTAGACTGTAACTTACGAAACTGGCACACTAAAACATCACCAAATCGGTTATTAGAAGACATTGACAGCAAACACTTCCACAACTTAGCCAAAATGATACACACGTGCCCTATCCACAAGGAGGATGGATGCTCTTTGCTCTGGCCTTTAACAGAAGATGAGAAACAAGGAGAAGGTAAGTAGAAGGCAGACCTGGTAATGGCACCAGGGGAAGATCACCACACAGGGCAGCCTGCATGTTTAGATTCTGTTCTAACGTCTGCCATCTCACAACAGGCATCTGTGATGCTGGAGCATGGTTAGTGCTAAGTAAGGAGGCAATCTATGTCTCTAACAGGAAACCTCCAACCACTTTTCAAGAGCACATGAAGTGAAGACACCAGGAGTGACAGATGTGCTTGGGCCATCAGAACTCTGGAGCTGCGCCTTGGACATTCACGGGTTGGGCCTTGGCCTCCCAACACAACCCTGGCAGGCAGGCAGGCAGCACAAGAGCATCAAGAATCTGAATCAGCATTTAGGACACTTTACTGTGGTACTGATCTCCATTCAAGGCTCACTAGTTGACAATTTCACTATCAGGGCAGAGACAGAGAAAAATGGTTATTCTTTTGAACAAACCCCAGGCAAACAGCACCAGGAAGAAGGAGCACAGTTGTGGCTCTGCCTTGGCCCAGCTGTGGGTTGCACAGCAGCTGAGTGCTTCTCAGTGAGCTGCCGGGAAGGCAGTACTGCAGAGCAGGGCCACAGGCAAGCAGCAGAGAAAGCAAGCCAAAGGATACACATACATCATTCCTGAAGCAGTGGCTTAGAGTCATGCTCTGGGAAATGATACAACCTTGACAGGACATGGACACGTGGATATACAGATTCAAAAATGAAGTGCAGCAGAGTGTGCCGTGCCAGCCTGCAGTGTACAGCCAACAAAATGAAAGATGAGAAGTGAGGGGTGGGGATGGGGAATCTGGCTAAATTAGTCTCTGATAAGAGATATATTAGCATTTAATTAAAAGTAAAAATAGCAAAAATCAATTCCTCTGATCATTTTCACCCTATATGCAGATTTAATGTAACTTAAAGGAGTTGAATACTTTTTAGAGACAAATCTTACCATATAGCCCAACTAGATTTAGTATTGTGATTCCTTTGCCTCAGCAGGTACTAGGGTTATAAACATGTGCCACCACAATGGGTTGGTGATAGGTCACACTGGGTAGGTAACAGGTCACACTGAGGAGTAAGAGGTCATACTTTTAAAATAAACTTCATGAAAATGCCATCATGAAAATGTAACGGCCATGACATAAAACCTTATATACAGGTGAAGACTTGGGTCAGTGGCAGAGTCCTTGCCTAACGTGCCAAGCCTTGGGCCTGTTTCCCTAAAACCAAAAGGCAAACAAGCAAAATACAAACCAAACAAAAACCAATTACGTTTGATGGTTGGGTACACAGTTCTGTGGTAGGGTGCTTGTCTAGTATTTGTAAGGCCCTGGGTTCAATCCCTGAGATGGCCAACCCCTCCCCAATCACCTTCTAAGATGAATGCCCTTAGACTTAGCTGGGGAGTTAGGGGAGGGGTGTAAGACTAGGAGTCACTGAAGTTCATGCACTGGATCACTCTCACATGGACTAGGCAAAGATGCTCAGAGTTTCCTGGTTCTTCTGTCCAAGGGAGAAAGGACCACCCCCGCCAGACTACAAGGCTGTGAGCACTGTCCCCATCACAGTCCCTGTGCTGGGAGCAGCCCATTTCAGTATGTGGCCCATACTGCTCAGTTGACTAATGTTGGCTTTATCCTGGCAAATGGGAGAGAAATTACCAGGATCTGGAGCTGCTAGACTATATGCACATCAAACAAAAAACTCAAGGTGCCTATGATCTCTGAGCGCAGCAGGGTCACCCGTCAGGCTAAATGGCTATGTTAAGAGAAAACAGTGAAGTGTTAGTCAGTCTTTGGGACAGTTCTGTCTTGTTCTCAATGTTGTTCTTCATTCTCTTAATCCCAGCTCTCAAGAAGACTGCCTGCCGGCCCATGTTTTTCCTAGTTATAAAAAAAAAAAAAAAAAAAAGAACTCGGGGGATGGGGTGGGAGGGTGAGATGGGGGGACTGGGTGAGCTGACATCCA
This sequence comes from Hylomyscus alleni, assembly GCA_019843855.1. Lineage (NCBI taxonomy): Eukaryota > Metazoa > Chordata > Mammalia > Rodentia > Muridae > Hylomyscus > Hylomyscus alleni. The sequence continues at coordinate 5,761 of JADRCC010506439.1, forward strand.
GAGGGGGCTTCCCCTTCTAATTGAAATGGGGGGAGGATTTATGTGAGGGGATACCTGGAGGAGAGGGAAGTCTGATATTGGGTTGTAAAGCAAATAAATAAATTTAATTTTAAAAAAAAATGGAAAAAAGAAAAGTAAGTGAATAAATAAATAAATAAATAATAAGTAAATAGGACTCAAGATGGAGAGAAGACCCTTCACCTGTTGAGGCAGGCTCTATCAGTTATCTTGTCCCACCCCTGAATGCACAGAAATCGTCATTAGAAATAGTGACGGTTGATCTTGTCCACTTGACATATCTTCTAAGAAGGCACCTACATTGAGAATTTACCTCCATCAGATTAGACTGTGGGCAATTCTATGGGGCACTTCCTTGATAGCTAATACAGGGGAGCCAAGCCTACTGTGTGGGGTATGCCTAGTCATCTACAACCATGTGTTCAAAGCAAGCATGTCCAATTGGGCATGTTATTCTACAGTCCAACCAAAGCCAATCAATGAAAATGAAGTTTCAAATCTCCATTTAAAGCTTGGTATTATGCTATACAATTGCAATCCCTGCTCTTGGAAGGCTGAAGCAGGAGAATCACTCAAGATCCAATGCAGAGCAAGACTTTGTTTCAAAAACACAGTACAACAAAATCTCTATTTGAAATGGTAAATATATTGTTACACCAGGAGTTTAAAAAAATAAATAAACGAATGTCTCACACCTCAGAAAACTGCATGAGGATATTAAGGCTCAGATCTACTTCAGAATGAAACCACAAGTTAGTTCTCTGTGGAACACAGTGCTCTGTGTGTTACTCCCCTCCACGGGGGCAGTGCTCTCTGGCCACCATCTACAGCACATTAGCAAAAGCTATCTGAATGCCAAACTAGCCTTGGAATCTGGAGACTGGAGCAGCCCCAGTGCTGAGATCTGTCAGTTTCAAGGACAGGTCAGTACAGGTTGGCTGAAACCACTGTGAGGTCAAATAAATACTTTGGAAAGAAAGTAACATCAAAATGCCTTAGCTGAAACACATGGAAACTTCAGTTCTATCTCCTAATAAATTATCATAGAATCATAAAAATATAACCTTTAATTAAAAACAAAAAACAAAATGCAAGACAGACTATATCATATGGAGTGGGGTTGAGGAGACTACATTGTTGGGTCTGCCTGGGCCTTTCCTGGTTTTGAGAGCTAGAATAGCTGTGCTCACTGACAGTAAGTCAGCTTGGATGAAATATTACAGTATGATACATTTCTATAGAAGCATAGTAAATAAAATTAGTAACATAAATGCTAAAAATATAATAAATAAAATTCTTTTTAAAAAAGAACATATGATAGAACATAAAGAGAATAGCTGAAGCTAGCAGAGAGATACTTGGAAAGAACAGGTAAGGGAGACGCCATTTACCCCTCGCACTCCCGTTCTGAGAGCAGGTGATGGGTCCATGGGGGCTCATTTCCTAATTATGCTGCATACACAGCACACTGCCTTGCTTGTACATACTCTTCCATGAATGGCTAATATTATTTATAAATATTACACACTATGTATTTTATAAAAACATAAAAGGAATAAAATGTAAAATAGGTAAAATTATCTCTTGTGATTTTGGGGGAGAAGATGATGAATAAGAAATTTACTAGCTGTTCAATTCTCATCTTACTAGGTAAGTGGAAGGTGCTTTCTGGCAACTGTCTATATCCTGTAGACAGTCAGCAAACGTTACATGTCAAAACATTACTATAGTTCTGTGATAATGGAAAGCTAGTTTGATGTGTAACAATGGAGAGCTAGAGGGTTTGAACACTTGATACGATACCAGAAAGATACATGTGGTTAAAGCTATTAAGAATCCCAGAAAACAGACAAAGACACACAAATGCAGACACACACATACTCACACATTGGAAGTACAGATGTCTAGTGAACACAAGAGTTAGCAAGAACACAAACTGTCAGAAACAAAGTTTGAGCTTGTATCAGCACAGCACTTTGGACTGCAGTTGGGCACAATCAGTGTGTGACTGTGATCATAGATGAGCATCAACTCTAAACCATGTCAGAAAATAACCCCTATATTATACGTATTGATGGAGGGTCCTTACTACAGATTGATTACAAGATAGGAGACAGTGAAGAGGTTTTTTGAAAGTAGTGGGTCAGTCCTGGCTGTCTCATCTAAAGTAGCTGGGCATTTATATCATTCATTTGTTGACTCTTTAGAAACTGGGACTCTCGAATATTTGGTGGGGAACTGTTATATCCCTGATATGTAAACATACCCATGGTTTTAAGGAGTAAAACAGAGTGCCTATGAAGGCAGAGTGTGAGAGCTGCTGAGCCAGACCTGTCTTCACTAGGGGATGGGGGTTGGGGAAATGGGGGTGGGTGGGACCAGTAGGAATGGCAGTACCTGGAATACTCGCAGGGGAGATCGGACCAGACCTCGACTGGTTGCTTCCCACAGGAGAGCCAACAGGAGAAGGTGACGGCCCTCCAGGGATGCTGGAGAGGTGGGGTGATGCATGTGGGGAGAAAGGAGACTGAGCTGGGTTGCTCTGATCCCCCTGGCTGCTCGTAGACCCGGACGCACTGACTGCTGAGCTTAGAGTTGCTTCTGTTCCCGTGGGGAGGTCATCGATGGAGCCAGACAGGTCCTGAGAAAGAAAGAAAAAGTGGGTGTTCATACATGTGGACGTGGACAGCAAGCACAGGAAACATGGTTTGAGAGCCACAGTGCCACACTCCTTTAGAGACAGTGTGAATGGTTAAGACCAAGATTCGGAGTGGCCACCTCTCACTAGACTCCAGAAAACTCACACAGAAGGCCTGGTATCAATTAAACATGAGGCAAGCTGCACCTTCACAAGTGACTTGAAGGTTCCTCTTCTGCTACCAGCACCCAGCTATATGCCTATTCAAATGCTGTTATCAGGCAGCATTCTGCTTAGCAAGTTACCACTAAAATGGAATAAGAAGTAGTCCTACAAGAAGACTTTAATAAACTGAGCAACTATAGGCTTGGGGAAACTGTCATAAGGAAATTCAAGCTGGGATGTTGTAATCTAAAAATGATCAAAATTATAACTGAATTTTGAGGTGAAAAAATCTCCCTTCTTTAAGCAATAAAATAAAACAGTGCATTTGCATTTTAATATATTATGAAAATACAATTCTATTGATATTATATGGTCAGAAATTAGTTCTAATGTTACATGATATGCCCTTATGCAACAATTCTGCACTGTCAATACCATCTAACTTGACTACAATGCCCTTAGAGGAAGTTACTAAAATCTCCACTTGAAAAATCCACAGAACAGAGGTTTGGAGTAGTAATTGCTTAAGGTCATACTCCTCAAGAGAGAACAGAGGCAACTGAAGAGAAGGCAGGCAAGATGGGAGAGAGGATACTTTAATGGATAAGGATTTTGTGGCTGTGCTTACAGGCCTGGAAGGGGAGCTCCTTTACCAGATGCCCAGAAATGAGATATAGGCCTGCTGGTCTGACAGCTCTCCTTGGTGGTCAGCTCAGTAAGGCTGGAAAACAAAAGCCAGAGGAAGAGCCTAAGCCGACATCTAAACTACCAGGGCATGTTGCTCTAAATGGATGTACTCCACCCACACAGCTCTGCCCATGCGTGACATTGCTTACTATAACATCTTCTCAAGTAGGAGCTTTCAAGACAGATGCAGGAGGATGCTTGGGGCTCAGGAGAAATTCAGCCCAGAAAGAAAGCAGCTGACAAATGTAAGACTAGACCCCTAAGCCCCAGACAGTGAGTTGTAACTGGAGCTTCCTTTCCAGGAGAATGTTATCAAAGATAAAAATAGAAACTATAGCTGATCAGGCCCATAAACCCAGACATTTATATAAAACATCTCATGACAAGAATACAATTTGTTTAAGTAAATAAAAGAGTAATCTTTAAAGTCAAATTTCTGCTTATGAAAAATAACATGATAACTGAAAATATCTAACCTCTGGAAAAGGTAATATCAACTCTCAAATAGATGAGGTAAATTGAATCAGAATTTTCAGAATTCAGAGATAAAACAAACATTTTTGCTGTAGGCAACTGGCACCTGTGATTTTGCACACACATGGTGGGTAGAACTTCCTATTTAAACTTGATTACTCACTGACTTAGTAATGGTCCCCCTTATATCTTATAAATTAGATTTCGCTTTTACAAAGCCAGGTAGGAATAAAGGAAGGTTATTAATCCAGTAATATGCCACACACAACTCAGAAACAAGCCAATCCACACAATAAGTACGATTCTAGGAACAAAACGTAGGCTGACATGTCCTCCAGTCCCAGACCCCCTGCTCACTTCGCTCTATACCCATCCTGAGAACTGAGCAGGCGTGGATCTGTAGGAAAGGATCAGGCATCTTGGGCTAACCTTTTCAGTGTTTGCCTCCCAGGTATCTCCTTCCTAAACCATGTAACCAACTCAAGAACTTGCAAAATGATTGCAACCAATGACCTGTGGGTTGCAGGTAAGTTCTAACTATGCTCATATGGTTAAGTGCTTGAAAGAAAACAAAATCCAAAGCCAAAAACAACACCTCCCCCCCAAATCAGTATTTGTTAACAGACTAGAAATATATGGAATCCAAATGGTGGCCTCCCTGTATTTCCTTATAGCAGGACACAGCAGCCAGCCCTCAGTGCAGCCTATGACAGCTGAGGCAAGGGCTGAGCAACTGGGCAGACCAAGTGACTGAGGATGTTTACCCTCTGACTCCGGATGCAAAGACTTAGGTACTAGTGCTAGACGGGTCTCAGGTGACCCACACGAAGACCTCACTGCTTGTACTAGCTCCTGCGTATCTTACAGCAGCAGTACCAAAACCTCCTGAAAGGACTGACTGAGATGTTGGTTTATGTTGCAAATGAAAAAATCTCAGTACTGAACAAAAACACAAGAAGTGAAGGTAGCTTTGCAAAAAACAGTTCTTTTTGCCAAGAGGATGTCCTAGAACCTAGAGAGCTAGCAAGGTCACTTGCCAAAATGGCTTTTGTTGTTGTTTTTTAAACCACCAATGAGGTAGTGATGGTATCTCATCCCACTGGACCAAGCTCAACTTTACAGACTGGCTAATTGGCTCAAAGTGAGGATAGAGTTTGTCTCACTAACTAGTTTTGTTAAGAAGAAAAAGAAACCAAATCAAACCAACAACTAAACATTTCCCACATGGTTTGCAAATTTTCTCTTAAAAAAGCAAAAGCTATAGAAGAGAAACTTTCCTGGGACAAGATGACTGTGACTGAGCCTGCAACCTCCTGAGTTCACAAGCAAGTCCTGTGTCATAAACCTTTGAGCTGGTGCTTCACCAATACCAACCAGTGGGGTACACTCCATCCACAGAAGACTCTTTGAGAGGAAACACTTATCCCCTACTTTTACAGAAAAGATAATTTAGCAAATCACTAGATAGACATTTTCTAGTACAAGCCAAACAGAGTTAAACAGATACAATGTAAATTCAGCTTTCAATTGTAGTTAAATAACTTTATGCAAATCTTCCTTCATAAAAACCGGAATGTTACTCATAAATTTCTATAATTCTGTGCATGACCTACAAATTTCTTCCCCATCCTCCCTTAAAAATCCATATCATTGCTGAAAAAAGTGACAAGTATGGGTTAGAGAGCTCCATTCCTGCTGCAAAAGCATCAAAAAACACTGCTGTTATTCAACAGGCTGATCAAGGAAGTATCAAGAGGGAAATATAAAAATGGTGGCTTCCTTCGTGTTCACACGTCATCAGAATTTCAGTGCTGACTAGACCTTGGTGGAACAGAAGAGCAATAAAAAGATATAATTTTTATATTACTGCTATACCCTCTCGGAACTTTTATATGTAAATGACACAGAAAAGCTCCCGCCCTGCACATCCTTGCCGTCTCCCAATGTAGAGCTATCTTAAAGCATACTAATAAAGGAAGTTCAGCAATGCTTTAAGCATTCAGCCTCAGTAACACTCCCCCAGAGGACAGTTAGTCAGCAGGCCACCAGCTCCTCTCTTTGGTAAGTACTGTCAGATCTGTGAGGCCTGCTGCCTGCACAGGCAAAGCTGCCCTTCATCTCCTCACAGCGAAGGCACCTTCAAGCTACACTGCTTCCATTCATCTTGCTGGAGGGCTGGCAGGTCAGGGGTTGCAGAGAGGGCTCTGTGGGGGCTGTTGGTTTTGCCTCACAGCATCCCTTATGGCCTCTTTCTCAGTGGACAGAAGGGCAAAGTTACTGCTTTGCCTTCATAACCAGATATGCTGAGGTTCTGATAGCGCATTGGGTTTTCTCTGTTTAATGCCACCCAGAATACTGAATATTCTTCAACACAACACAACTGATGGAAGCTCACTAACAAAGGTCCATTTAGTTTTGAAAGTCCCTGTCTCAAACATTGCAAAAACCTGAAGTACCTTCTTTTTACGTTCTTAAAGCCATTTCAAGGCAAGGTCTCTGCACACTTTACCACTGCGGCCTCACATCCTTCACTGTCCCGAGGAAAAATCTCAGTCTAACTCAAGTGACTGGGCAATGAATGGAATACTACTGACAGAAACAGGAATCTTATCTGATTTTCTATGAATTAATACAGCTCAACAATAAGCCTGATTTCTTTGTGGTTGCAATAAGAGTCAGAGAAGGAGAGCACATGGTAGACTGTATGAAGACAGTGTGCAGGAGTCACTTTAAAAGAGCTACACACAAACCCGAAGTATAAGCTTTCTCAAGTCTATACACTGCATGAACCTCCCTGAAAATATTCACCTTATTATTTATCAGTCACTACAACAAAATTTCTTTGGCTATGATGGTATGGTGTTCAATTTAGTACATGTTAGCCCAGGATAAGTTCAGTCAACACCGGAGACATGATAGTGATTTAGAGAACTGGGAATAAGCTAGCATATTATACTCCCTTGCTTAATTAAATAAGTGGGTTTTCAAAAAGCAAATGAACTTCCAAATACTCCCAGCCACAGCTCTCAATACAATTAGCTGCTGGTGGAGAGATCAGCCCTGATGGTGAGCTGCCCCACACGGCACACATTTGGGCATCCCTTGCTTAAGCATGCCACATGAGGACACGGGATAAACAGAGTTAGGAACAGAGAAGATATTTCAATCAATGCAACAGGCACAGGCCTCATTTCAGGGTTTTAATAGGACACAGCTAATGATTTCTCACTGTGACTTCCCGGGGGCTTAAGGCATGAGTTAAAACGCCAGATCACAACTCTTCAAAACTCTCAGTGATCTTCAGCTGCACAAAGACCTTGCTCCTATCCTCCTCCCTGACAGAAACAAGGAAACACAGAGAAACAAACACATGCCCATCATGCACACATATATACACACAGAAACAAAGAAATACACAGAGAAACACACATCCTATACTCAGACAACTCACACCACACACACAAAGAAATGCAGAGAAACACATACTCAAACAATTCAAAACACACACACACACACACACACACACACACACACACACACACACAGAAGCAGACCCATTCATACACATATACACCACACACATACCTTCAACTAGACCTTAACTTTAAGAGCACAGACTCTTATGCTAAGCATGGGACAAAGACAGGATAGATCCCAATGTTCAAGAGCAAATTAAAACGAACTTATAAACAGTGCAGTGGCAAACACTACACAACATAATCCAGCACATGGAAACAGTTCTAAATATTTGCCACAAAAGCTCTCCTCAAACTACTGACCTAGCTGTTACATTTTATGAATGAATTCTCAGTCTGACTACCCAGCAGCACCTCAGGGGGTCAAAGATCAGCCTCCTCATTAGCTCCTTAGCCTACTTGAAAACTACCATAAAGTAACTTCACACCTTCCCAGCTTAGTCTGGTAGTGTAACTTCAAGCATTTGATATAAATGTACCTTGAGGTGGATATTTAAGTTGAGCTAATAATCGGCACACAAAGTAAAAATGCTCAGTGACTCAGATTCCCATGACTTCCCAGGCTCTCAGCACAAACCCACACTGCAAGCAGCCTACCCAGGCTCCCCCTGCTCAATTGTCTAGACGGTAAATGAGTTTTTAAAAGCTTAGAGTTCAGGTCTCAATATGAAACATGAAAGATGTCAGAAAGACAGTCCACAGAGCAAATCCTCAGATATGAGGTCTGAAAATCACCCTCCTTACGGGACAATATATATAATGCACAGTCAACTGATGTGTGAGGTTGGCCGGAGAAAACTCTCATCATGGATGCGAAAAGTAACAGACTCCATGGATGATAAGAACATACCCCAAAGCCAAGGGAACTACATGGAAAAATGTGGGTCAGACTCCATGCCATTCAGATAGCCAAGAGCCCCTCTGGGAACAACTTGCCCCCGACTCATTTGCAGCTCTACTCAGGCAATGATTGCATTGTGGGCAATTCTCGTTTTAAGGGGACATTTCTGGGATAATGAGCTAAGCTGATACTTTACACAAGCAGAATTCACTCTTAAGCATACCATTACAAATGTTTTAACACTTGTATTTCCTCAAAATAAGAGACATAAAAGTAGGAGGGGCATCCTGCTTTGGGAAGAAAGGGGGTTTGGTGGGAGGGGGATAAGTTAATAAGAGAGATTATGATGAAAGTATATATTGTATAAAACTGTAAAAGAATAAGTAAAATTTAAGAATCAGCACATAAAGTAACAGTCTTAAAGATTTTGAAGTGAAAACTGTGTGTGTGTGTGTGTGTGTGTGTGTGTGAGAGAGAGAGAGAGAGAGAGAGAGAGAGAGAGAGAGAGAGAGAGAGAGAGAGAGAGAGAGGTGTTAAGTGCAGATGCAATCACACAGAGGCCTACAGTCAATTCAGTGTCTTCCTCCATTATTGTTTATTTATTGAGACAGTTATCTCTTACTCACCTTGAAGCTCACCTAAGGTTTAGCTATCCATTAAGCCCCACAGAGTCTCCTGTCTTTACAGTACCTTGCTTTTTATTTGGGAATATGGACCCTGAATTCAGGTTCTTATGTTTACCCAGCAAGCACTTCACTTACTAAGCCATTTAGTCAATGTTCCCTGGTCCCAGGTGAACATTCTTAACATGAAACATACAGCCATTACAAATTCAGAGGGGCAGGTAACATAGGCATGAAAACTGTCACTTGAAAAGCGGATGTTTCTCACTGCATGTGCCTTTTGTAGGGTGGGGAAGCTTGTGTGACAAAAATACTCTGAGTTTTGAACTCCTCCTGGGTGATTTTTTTCTCTTCCATGACTAACAACCATCTCCAGATGTGTTGGCAACATATGGGCCTTTTTACCACAGCACACAGAGTCTTGAATTAAAAGTCAACTTGGTAAAAGAGTTTATAACTTTGGTCGTATGAACTCTGGAATTAACCTGCATCTGGAAGTAACCCTAGCCTTTGTTAAAGTGGCTGGGAATAGTCTCATAAATAATTTTAAGTGTTAGCAATGACTCAACCCTACTGCCATGATTTGGCACCTGGGATATTAAAGTTATTTGCTCACTAGAATAAACCACAGTATATTGTCTGATGAGTTCACTGGTTTACCCTCCAAATATTCCTCACCTAACACGGCAGGCAAAACTTTTCCCATCCTTCAATCAAGGCCTATGCCAGCACTGAAAAACTATGGCTCATGTGCACGAGTGACTGACTGCTGTCCTTTAAAACTACTGTGAGAAAAGTAGTGTTTTCAACACAAAGTATAGGATAGGAAATCAGGCTGTATAATAAAATGCCAATTGACTAGACCGGGGTGCACGTGCTATCCAGAAGGCTGCAGCTGGTGTAGAGGGAGACTCTGAGAAGGCAGCGTGCACACACATATCTTTTTAGGCAGTGGGTAGGTCCCGTGTGCATTTACACACTTGGAGCTCCTGTCACTAACCTTAAATGGAGAAACAAACAGATAACTTATGATGAAAAAGCATCAAGTTCTAAGGTGGAGGGGGTAAGGTTGTGTGTGTCTGTAAGGTGGTATGGGGTAAGGTTGGTGGGGTAAGATAGTGTGGGAGTAAGGTTGTACAGGAGTAAGGTATTATGTGCTGTAATAAACACAAAGGCTGTTCTGCCCAAGAGATACTTCTTGGAAAGCACTGTGAGAGGCAGGCAAGTTCTGGAGGGAAGGTAGGCCTCTTGCAGGGGTAGAAAGCTGGGCACCAAGGGGTAGGGAGAGTGAGGAGCAGAAAGCAGAGTGCATGATTGTGGAGTGTGCAGCCTAGGATGTGAGCTTACTGAGGGGTGGGAGCTGAGCAAAGAGGGGTAAGGCTGAAGCAGCCAGGGAGGCAGCTGGAGAAGGGCTCAGAGGCTCCACTGTGTCAAGAGATCAAGGATGTTAGAACTAGGGAGCCAAGACAAGTCCTGCAAGTGGGGTGTTTTTTTGTTTTTTAAGATTTATTTATTTAAAATGAGTATACTGTCATTGTCTTCATGCACACCAGAAGAGGACACCAGATCCTATGGCTGTGAGCCACCATGTGTTTGCTGGGAATTGAACTCAGGACCTCTGGAAGAGCAGTCAGTGTTTTTAACCGCTGAATGGTGGAGATGAAATGGGGTTCCAAGTGTGAAACTTTAAAGATTAAAGATTAAAATTCCAGGTACCACTGGAGAACAGATCTGCATTTTCCCCAAGTAGACATGTTTTACTACAGAATTAAGCAAATACAGAAACAGTAAGAAAGTAAGGCTGAAGCAGTGAGAACTTAGTTAAACAGTGTGCTCCTGGATGGCAGTGATTTCACGGGTCTACATGACTCTAAGTCACATAGCTATACACTGATTGGACTGTGGTGACTTCACGAATGTACATGGTGCTAAGGTAAATAGGTGTGTGCTCTCTGGCCTGTGGTAAGTTCCTAAGTGTGCAGAGCTCTAAGAATCAATGTACAATATGAGTCTGAAGTCTCAAAACATCAGGCTGTATCCTAATGCTGACTATGAACAACACACACCTTTAACATTATACTCTACTCTAAAACCATGGGCGACCCGGGGTCACCTGGTTATAACCATTGAGCAGAGGATGGCTCTGGACTATGGTTTGGGGTTCTGTAAATATCACCACCAGGTATGGACCTATAAATATTAATGACCCATGTGTTCTGAGAGGAAATTGACAAACTAACAAGGTCTGTAAATATATATGATCTAGACTCTGTATCCTGATTCCTGTTTTTATCACTGAAAACATACTATAAATCTTTAGGACAGAAAAGCCATCAATACCACCTTTTGCATGTCTCATGGTGCAAAACGTCACTGTTTACCTTAGAAGTTCAACGCTAAGCATGCAGAAACTCTGAAAATAACACTTAAAAACAAAAAGGCATGAGCCCTCAGGAGACATGTATTTCTTCAACAGTGTAACAGGGAAATTCTTTAAAACAGCAAGATCCATAGAAACGGCAAATAAATTAGCAACTTAAGAAAGCAATGACTGAGAAACACACAAGTCACAAACTGTTGTGAGTCCGTGTGGAATAAAGACAAGTTTGTTAGCAGAAAAACACTGAACTTGGTTGTCTAGGTATTTTTGTATTAACTTGGGCCATACGGTTTGCTTTATAGGCTTCCCTGGATTTTAAAAGTTTGTTTATTTTGAAAGTAATTTGGCCCACGCATGCCCCGCCAGGCCAGTGCTGGGGGCTTGCTACACACCCTGACCAGGCCTCTGCTGGCTCTGCACCTCTGCACAAGCCACTGCTCTAACAGTGGTGCAAAGGCTGTCAGTCCTCAACAGAGCTGTAGACTCGGCTTCTTCATTCCAGTCTTCTCTTGGAGTAGAATATAAAATGTTAAAAGGAAGCCTTTTGCAATGTACCATAGTACCTGGATAGTTTCTGAGGCTGTCTGAGTTCCACATCCTGTTGGGTGTTTTGTGGAATGCTCTTTAATTTGCTACTCTTTGATGTTTCCTTATCATGAGCCCAGAGTTTCTGATTTGGGGCAAGTAAAGAACCGAAGGTACATATATCCCTCACATCTCAGCAAGAACAATGACAACTGAGTAAGTAGTGTGGGCCAAGACTCTCCACACACAAGGGAGGAGTTGAAGCTCCAGCTTTTAGGGACACCACGAAGCTGTGGCTTCTGCTGACAGCACAAAGGACTCAGCCCTTGGAGGGATATGTGTGGAGCTGCACAAGGAGCTCTCTCTTTCAAGCTTTATTAGTTTTCATGTTTGTCCATGGATTTTTTTTTCCCTGCAGTAATTATTACCACAGTGCTGTCGTGTGTGTGTGTGTGTGTGTGTGTGTGTGTGTGTGTGTGTGTACATGGAGGACAGAGGTTAACTTTAGTGTTATGAGAGCATACTGATTTAGGTAGATGGAGGTAGACGGGCTGGTCAGCAAGCTCCAGTGCTCTTCATGTGTCTGGTCCTCCAGTCCTCAGATTACAGACACTGTAATTGGCTTTTGCATGGTGTTGGAGACTTGTCCTCAGGTCCTCATAGCTGTGCAGCAAGAACATCCCCAACTGAGTCATCTCCTCAGGCCTTTTCCTTTGGAGTGTGTGAGGAAGAGCTGCCCTTTCTTCATTCCTTTTCACGTGGTCAAGACAATCTTTCTCACATACCAGCTGTGCAAGGTGTAATGTGACTCCCTTTATAAGGTAATTAGGATGACGTTTATCAACACTAACTGATACCAATGCAGCAAATGCAGATGTCATGGTTACGAAATGAAAGAGGGAAGGAGAGCTCCTTTACTGTACTGCATACACAGGCTAGGAAGATAAATGAGTAGAACCACTTTAGGCAATCATTTGTCAGCACTTGCTAATGCTAAAAGCACATGAATTATGTAACTCAACATTCCATTCCTAAATTTACCATTCCAGTTCTGTACACAGAGGGGACCACTTCGATACGAGCACATACATACTGCAAACAGCCCCAGAATCTCCAACATTATAAAACATACACATACATATTCAGGAATACCATGCAGCACACAAGTTAAATGATCTTAAGCTAGGAAAATACTAATAGAAATGTTACAATATGGATAGATGATAAAGCAACACTACCCTCTGTCACTAATATCTGAGAAGTGACAGGGAACAGTCACTCACTGGCATGTCAGTAGGAACCAAATATTCTTAGCAGTGGCAAAACTAAAAGTGAAGTGGTCCTTGCTTATTTATTATATTTTTTTAAAAAAACCACTTCTACTTATTTAATTTGTACTTGTTTTAAAATAGTTTAATTAAAATATAATTATATCATTTCTCTCCTTTCCCTTTCTCACTCCAACCTTCCTATGTTCCCCCAACTCTCAAATTGATGGCCTCTTTCTATTTTCTATCCTTACATACGTCCTACAAAATTGCCAGCCCTGAAACCATACATACAACAACAACAACTACTACTACTACTACTAACTGGACTCAAAGTTAGTTCTGGGCAATTAGCTTAGTTACATATGGATGGAAATAATTTATGGAGACTTTTTTTTTTTAAATGAGATTCAGTGCATGAAGTAGTCTTCTAAAAGCCCAACTCAAACATGATTTTTTCTTATTTTTTGTTATGCTTCACAGGCTCACTTAGATAAGAGATTTCCAAAATGACTTGTTTTCTATTTTCCTATAAGGCCAGCTGGTCACTTAATGTCTCAAGTGTTAGCATTTAAGTGTTACCATTCAAAAGCACTTTTATATAATAATTTTTTCTAAGAGCATATAGCCACTTTGTTACTTCAGAAAGCTGCTTGAGAGGAGGTGACCATAAACCCAGTCAAGGTTGCAGATAGAAATGTTCAGTACTAGTAATCATAACTGTGATCGTGATGAGGAAAATAATACCATCAAAGAGGCCTCGGAGTGAGCTTGCTCCACACTGCACCTCCTCTTGGCCCCTGCACAGCCACTTCTCAGCCACCTCAGTGGCTGCTTGGAGCAAGGTCCCAAACATTGGAACAGAATACAGAGATTCTCCAAGGGATGTGCAAGAGAGAGCAAAACATACATAATAAAAAGGCATGGGGCCACTGACCCTCACATTGCCTGGCATCTCTGTAGCCAGGCGAGTCATATATTTACAAGATAAATTGGATTTTATTCCAGGCACCAGTATCAATGCATTGCAGGATGGAAGATGCCTTCCCACAATCCCCTTATCTTGCCTCACTATCAAAATCAGCTTCTGCAAAGTTCTTGGAAGATGCCCATTTTTCTTTTGAACACTAGACACCTTTTCTGGTACCTGGAGGTGGTCATAAAAAACAACTGGGCTCTAGAAGGACAAAGAGACGGCTGTGTTCACAACTGTCTCCTCTTACACACATCACACACAGGATGAGGGCAGACAGGGTCACTGGCCACCATGTATGATGACTTCATCCCTACAGTATGATGACCTCACAGTGATGCTGGAAGAGTTAAAGTCCGAGGCTACAAACAGCACAGCACACACTGTGGTATCTGGCATCAGGAGAAGGTTCATTCCATGTCCACTATAATATGGATTCTCCAGGGAGAAAAGCATGGCAGGGAGTTCTACAGGTAGGATTCTGCAGCAAGGCCAGATAGAACTCATAGCAGGGCTCTGACATTTCCTCAGCTATTGTTGGAAAGGTTTCTTAAGCTAAGAGCCTCAGTTTCACATTCCAAACATTGGGAGAAATAATACTTACGTCTTAGTAAAGATTAGTTAACCTGTAAATACAGAATATTAAGTACACAAGTGCTGGGCTTCACTTATCCTTTTGTAACATAGAAACCAAATGTAAATGCCACTGAGTGTAAGATGGAGCACAGGTGAACGATACAACACTTGTGCCAACATGAAGATCAGGCTCGAGCACAAACATTAAACATCTCCACTGTGAGGTGAGACAAGCACAGCTCCCTTTTGTGGCTGTAAAACATTTACCAGTTTTGTATACATGTGGCAGAGCGTGGAAATGTGGAAGCCAGGTTCTCTGGCACGTCTGTTAATGCCTACACTGTCCAGCAGAGACATGCTACTTGGATAAGCATGGGTTAGGATGCCTGGGTTCAAACTTTGGCTGTGCCACTCCCCAGTGGGTATCACTTAAGTTTCCTCATCTATCTACAAAACTAGCCTCTGTCTCAAAGACACCGAGAGAACTACGTGTTAGTAGAGATTCGTTTAATAAATATTGGCCATCACTTTGATTACTCTATATTATAGTGTGAAGATAAATTTAAAAACAGAAAATAGGAAAACTGGACTGTACAATGGAGGACTAGAAATCACTTAGATTTCAAGTTAGTGAGCTCCTTAAAACATGGATTATTAGAATATCTTATGTTAAAAACAATGTAATTTCACTGGAGAAAAAAAATCAATGAACAATAGAAAATAAACTTAGACAATGGTTTAACTTAGAAAGCACAAAATATATGATAATGCAAACCTACATTCACAGACACATTTGTATATGCACATACCCCTGTATGATTCCTTAAGTGATCCAGGCTGATGTTCCAAAAATGTTAATAGTGCTCTTGTAGAAGTCAGCTAAAGGTGAGGTCACATGGCACATGATCCTCACAAAAGCTGGCCCCTGGAATGTGAAGACACACATTTGCCTATCACTACTTCAAGCAGAAACCACTAGCCTGTTCTGTCACTGTGGAAGCTCAATGCCAAGGGCTGACCAGAGAATGTCCAGCTCAGCATTGGCTTTCCAGCACCCTGAGCAAAACCATGAGAAACAGCTTGTCATCTCTTTCATCTGAAGAGTTCTGTGTTTAATGTTACCCATTCTTGTTTACAACTAAAGATGGTCACAACTATAAAGGCAATTCTTTGTGAATGCTTTTAAAATTCCTGGTTTGTTTGGAAGTGGAAGACCAAAGCAAGCTGAGATAAAACATCTTAAAGGACTGGGATGAAGTTAATCTAATAACTAGTGTGCTGTTACCCAAGGACAGCTTGTCTACCAGTCTTTGCGGCTCTAGGAGCAGTAGAGTGCTACGTGACTTTCTCCTGTCCACTGCAGACCAGACTCGCCCCTCCCTGTCCTCCTAAGGCCTGCCCTCTTCAGAATGCTATGCTAAGCAGCAATCTGTATGCCTCTGAGAAAAGGGGGATCTTCTTAAAAACCAAGCATGGAAAGATTGTGGAGAACTATGTAAGAACTGAAGAAAGGGCAGCAAAGGGGACTGCCAGTCTGCGGGCAGCATGGCAATCGGTTATGAGCTGAAAGGCTGCCAGTTTGTGGACCTCGAGGCTCAGTAGGATTTCTCTGTACAGTGCCAAACTCTGACAATATTGTTATGGTTAGAAAGGAATTTCTCACAAGAGCTAACAAAGGCAGAAGGTCATAAATAAACCCAGCAGGGCCGCCTTGTCACTTCTCATTATCAGCACCGTGGGTACTTGCTTTTCTATGGGCTTCTTACAGGTTCATTTAAGTGTAAGGGTTCTTCCTCAGAAACACACATCATCATAAATAAAACTGTGAAAAGTAAGAAAACAGGCAAGCACCGACAGCTAGGAACAGAAGCCCTACAAACTACTGGCAGAGTCTGTGCTGCAGCCTCGTGCTTGTGCCTGTGTGGCTCTGCTCTGGTCTGACTGATGGTCCTAGCAGTGGAACACTGGGTCCCAGGCTGAGCAGAGCATAGCTGTGCAGTCATTACAGCAACAACAAAGGGACATTAAGTGTTAACTTTAACTAGCAACAGAAAAGAGGGGACACGGGAATTTCATTAGCAATGAAAGACTTGTTTCATGACATCATACATTTTCTTTAAATAAGAGAAAGAAAAACTTAAGAGCAAAAAAAAAAAAACCCTACAAAATCAGAAAATGAAGTAAGTGACTAAAAGTGCCATTGTTTCATTTCTAACTTCTGCCACATTTCCTTTGGTTAGTGAAATATATCTTTGCCTATAATTATATATATACATATAAGATGTCAAAGGACCAACCTGCTGTTCTATATCAAGAAGATGTATAAACTGACAATTTCATAATTTGTGCATCTTTTAAAATTGTAGTCATAAATTATATCATTCATCGGAAGAGAACAATGGTTACTTGCAAGTGACAGGAGCCTGTGTCACAGGCTAGGAGGCAGGAAGAGTGTGCAAGGTGGGTGCCACCTGCCTACAGTTCCTTCCCACCGGCTACAGCCTCTCATTACCTACCACTCAGGGCTGTTAGCATCAAGCTGCTGTTGAATTCTTCACAGAGGAAGTGTTCTATGCTTGCTCTAGCATTCAGACAGGATCACTCTTGGAAAACAACATTCCTAGTACAGGAAACATGACCAAGTGATGAAAGGGGAGTTCATGTCTCTCAGGAGTGGAAAGAAATCCAGCCAGGTCTGCAGGCCTGTCTTTCCAGAGGCAGGGAAATGGTATTGCTAGAGAACATTCTAGAAGCAGGAGTAACTTACAGACTCCCTGGAAGAAGTCAGTGCTCCTGACCCTGCAGCAGGCTGCAAATGTTTTGTGAAATTCATTTGTTTAAAAGCTGTAGCCAGGTGGTGGTGGCACACGCCTTTAATCCCAGCACTTGGGAGGCAGAGGCAGGCGGATTTCTGAGTTTAAGGCCAGCCTAGTCTACAAAGTGAGTTCCAGGACAGCCAGGGCTATACTGAGAAACCCTGTCTCAAAAGACCAAAAAGGAAAAAAAAAAAAAAAAAGCTGTCTAGCCAGCCTTTTAATGTCTAAGGTGGACAATGTGAGGCCACCAGCAGTCTTCTGGAACATGCCACTAAGTATTTATTTAGTCAATGCTATTTTCAGATAAATGTGAGAGATGGCAAGCATTACATTTTATCCCTTGGAAGAAGTACATGAGTGGCTGCTAAGACCTGCACAGGGCGATCATGACTGGTACAAGCCTGGAACCTTTACCTTCCACACTGCATGTTTAAAAGAAGAAGTAGGTATTTATAAACTCATGTGCATGTTCTCTGACTCAGTTTACACTGGGCTTCCATTTGACAGGTATATCCATTAGCCTACTAGCACTTCATCAAACAAGGCAAAGGGTGTGTATATGCTCATTCATGTATGTGTGCATGTACTTGTATACAAACATGCAATGCTATAGCTAACAGCATTCCCTAAGACTTATAATTCTAGTTTTTAAATAGCACACAACTATCTCAAAATCTTGTTTCATTTAGGAAGTAACCATATAACTTTGAGATAAACATGGTGGTTCATGCCTGTACTCCCATTACTGGGAGGTGAAAGCAAGAAGGTTGCCGTGTGTTTGGGGACAGTTGGGGCTTCAGAATGAGTTTCAAGTCAGCCTTGGCTACAGTGATAGCCTGTTTCAAAATAACTTTGTAAGTGACAAACGGAAGAGCCAACATGCAAATGCACCCAATAGTTATGGTGTACTGTGCACAGCACCAGAGAACAGGCTTACAACTCCTCTAGTGACTACAAATAGATCTTCTATATTCTGATTTTTCCTTTTAGTGTGCCTTAATGTATTCTCTGGTTCTCCAACTCTTTGGACTTGCAAATACAACTCACTTTCCTACCTCCCTGGAAGTAGGTCACACAGGGGTTACACACAGTCCTGTAAATCAAGGGGCCATAAACAGATTCACTTGAGGATGGCGAACTCAGTTACTGCCAGTACATATACTACTGAGCCAGTCCACCTTATCTGGACAGCAAGCCTCAAACACAATGAAGAACTCACAGTCAGGGCCAGAGGGAAATCAGATAGCAATGTATTAGATGAGTTTATACTGAATGTCTAAGAATTTTGCTAGAATTGATCAATCATCAGATTTCCTCCCACCTCCATTCTGTATGCTAACCACCCCCAGTAGTTAAAGGAACAACACACAAGAGAACCAAGTGGTGGAGACAGACTGCCTTGCGAGACACTAAGCGGTGACGTTTACCATGATCTAGCACAGTTCTCAGCCTGCAATGGATCCCTGCTGCAATGTAATGGGATAAACAGTTTTGTTTATTACGGAGCTGAGTTCTAAAGTATCTACAACTGTTTTAGATCTCAAGCATGAGCTACAGCAGAAACTGCACTTAAATGCCCAAGAGCTACACCTATGGCGAAGCTGATCATGGGTACTTACAACCACACAGAACAGGGCACAGAAATATGAACAAAAGGGGTATGAAGAAGGGGCAAAAGAAAACAGTAACAGCACAAACACTGACACACACTGTGAGGGTAGTGTGGCATGCACAGCACAGACACTGTGGCATACACTGTGAGGGCAGTGTGGCATACTGCTTTCTAGACTGCTGAATTAATGAGATCAATGACAAATGGGAAGGGAAAAGGCAAGAAAAAAGCAGGCAAAGTTTTGGGCAGATGACACAAACAGCAAGCATTATTAAGAGCAGTTTAAAGCTACTGAGCTAAACAAACAGATGCACAGCTGAGCATGAAGGTACCATAATGAGCCTTGGACAAGGAGGTCCTCTGGGCAGACACAACCCTGGGGCCACCAGGTCTTTGTAGAGGAAAACTGTGACCCTCTTCTTTTGAACTGGAGGTTGAGGGTGACTCTGCTTCAGGCAGAACCTGAATACCTCAGTTCAATTTTAAACCTAGTTTGTCCTCATGAATTTGTCACCAGAGGCCCCAACATGGTGATTGACCTTGCTAAGTGACCAGAGATTCTTAGACTTGCCCAGTATGTGGGCCAGATGAGAACGATGCAGGCTTGGTGCTCTGGGTTTGTGGTCTGAATGTGGCTCCCCCTCCCTCTCCTCCTCCTCTTCCTCATCCTCTTCCTCCTCCATAACCAGTAAGTCTTCACCACATTTTCTTAACTGTCTGTCCTTCATCTCTTCAATGATAACTGGTTTGTACTGACAAAAGTACCTAGATTCTATTAGAAACTACCAAGAATATAGCAAATGGCAGCTCCTGTTCACTAGGTATATACACATGTATGTAATAGGTATGTGTGTATACATACATACTCACACACCTATTTTAGCCACCTAGCTTCCCTCCATTTTTTGAAGGGGGAGAAGGAAGAGAGCCATCACACCAAGTACTCAAACCACTTTTAGGGTCATATCTGCCAGCTATCTTGATAAATAAGGACAACCAACATGCTTCACCATGTGGGAGACCAGTAGAGGGTCAGACTTCAGTCTGGTTCTCCCATTGCAAAACCAGGTTTCAAGGTTTTGCGATCACTATTCTCATGGATGTTTTCCTCCTTGTTGCATTTAGTCTAGCACAACCAAAGGGGGGGTGGAAACACAGAAAAAAAAAAAAAAAAACCTATCCTGGCTTTTTCCAGGACGTCCACTGTTTTCCTGGAATGGAAATTATTTTTTAATAATCCAAGTGCATTGTCTTCATCACATTGGAAAAGAAAATCTCAGTTCTGCTCTATTGGAAAAATCAAGACTTCACTGTAAATAGATCCTCTATCTCCTAGTGCTATAGAAAATCTCGAGCCAACACCTCTGGCTTCCTAGCAAAGAGACTAATGCACTACGAGTGTGAAGCACAAAGGCCACTCTGACTCAGGTATGTGCACACTAGTAAGACTGCATTGTAGCATCCAAGTAAGACAGGGCTTTGCCTGAGAAAGTCATCTTATTAAGGTTTCTATCATGGAGTCTTTAGGGAATTTAACAGATGACATGTTAAAACTAATGGGCATCTATTTTATTTTTAATAATCAAGAGACAAATAAAAATCCGGAGGTTGTATCTAGTCCTCTGAATGGCTGGACAAGTGAACAAGCTTGGTGGCATCTCTATCTGATCCCAGGGGCTTACATGGGAGACAAGGAGAATTGATTTACTCATCCCCATAAGACTGCTCCCTGGAGTGTCACACACATGCCTCCATCACACAAATAAGTAAAATGAAAAATAATTTATTTTTTTATTTTTTTGAAAAGGAGGGCTAAAAAGAAGGCTCAGTGGTTAAGAGCACTAGCTGCTCTTCCAGAAGTCCTGAGTTCAATTCCCAGCAACCACATGGTAGCTTACAACCATCTGATGCCCTCTTCTTGCATGCAGGAGTACATGCAGATAAAGTACTCATATACACCAAAATAAATAAATATTTAAAATAAAAACTAAAAAAGAATGGAAAGGCAAAAAAAATGAAAGAAAATGTTATTTTTTTTCCTTTCTGCATTCTTTTTAAATTATTAAGAATTGTTTTAGTCCGGGCAGTGGTGGCAAATGCCTTTAATCCCAGCACTGGGGAGGCAGAGGCAGGCGGATTTCTGAGTTTGAGGCCAGCCTGGTCTACAGAGTGAGTTCCAGGACAGCCAGGGCTATTCAGACAAACTCTGTCTCAGGAAGAAAAAAAAAAAAGAATTGGTTTTCAATGCAAAGACTCTTGTGGACATTCGTCACTATTGAGTCATTAATATTTCATTTGAATGAATGCTGACACACATTCCCCAAGTTTTGTGGCCTTTTTTCATAAAAACTGTTAACACACTGAACAGAAGAATCAGACTGTTTTCCACAGTAAGAGCAGTGTGGCTGGCTGGCTGCCACTACTGCCTTTTGTAGTAGTAATGACTTTTCCTCAGGGCAATGTTGCTCTTGGTGGGTGAGGCTGGGATTGGCCAGAGAATGATTCAGGCAGGCATTGAGTTTCTGGTGGTATACTGAACTAAGTACTGTCTGCACAACTATGTGCATTTTGAGACTAGTACCAAGCTAAATACTACAATTTGTATAGATCTTGCCTTTGTTATCCCTGCATACATAATACTTACATTTAAAGAAATGACCTCTGAGGAG
>JADRCC010506513.1:0-14620 GCA_019843855.1 Hylomyscus alleni
TTTTTTTTTTTTTTTTTTTTTTTTTTTTAACAAAGATTAGTCTCAGCTGTGAGCAAAGTTGTATCAGGCCCTGACATAAGACTTTGATAAAGACCTTGTATATGAAAATGCAATATCAGATGTAAAATAGCCATTAGATCATTACAGGTACAGGCAGGGCCTATGGACAAGTGGATACGATCGATATATTTTTTTTCTCTTGGTTTTTCGAGACAGGGTTTTTCTGTGTAGTCCTGGTTGTCCTGGTACTCACTCTGTAGACCAGGCTGGCCTCAAACTCAGAAATCTACCTGCCTCTGCCTCCCAAGTGCTGGGATTAAAGGCGTATGTGCCACCACCGCCCAGCTGATATTTTTTTCTAATATGTACCATGTTAATATCATAGGTCAGGCTATAGCTAGAAGTCACTGATATCAAAATGCCCGGTGCTTCAATCATGGGAAATTCGGTCGTTTGCAAAGAGACTGTGACCAAGCAGAGTTCAGTCTCAAATCTCAAAATGCTTGGTGCTTTAATTGTGGGGAATTTGAGACGGGCGGTGGTGGCACACGCCTTTAATCCCAGCACTTGGGAGGCAGAGGCAGGCGGATCTCTGAGTTCTAGGCCAGCCTGGTCTACAGAGTGAGTTCCAGGACAGTCAGGGCTATACAGAGAAATAATGTCTCGAAAAAAAAATGTGAGGAATTTGATCATTTGTAACAAAATTGTGAACAAGACATCTCTAAGGGGAAAGGTTTTTCTAAATATAAACCAGAAAGAAGGCCTAGGCTTCCATGGGTGCAGGTGATGCAGCAAGAGCTGACACAGAAGGGAAACTGGAGCAGGGAGGGAAACTGCAAGCCACATGGTCGGGGTAGGCCTGGAAATCAGGTTGATTTGGATGAGCTGGTGAAGAGACCGCCCACCAAGGGCCTACAGTTTTAAACTATAGGGAAGTCTCTGTGCATCCATTATCCTTCAGTCGGGCCCTTGGAAGTTCCACGATATTTGCTGCAACAACTACTAGAAATACTTTGTAAGCAATTTCCTCAATCGGTCACTTATCATTACACTGATGATATTTTGTTGACTGATACTGACACAGTTACTTTAGAGAAAATGTTTAAGGAAACACAAAGAATTATGCCATGGTGGGGGTTACAAGTTGCTCCTGGAAAAAAAAAAACCTTCAGGGTTTTTCTATTAACTCTTTGGCTATACAATAATTGAACAAAAAATACAACCACAATCAGAAGTCAGTTGCAAACTCTTTTTTTTGTTTTGTTTTTTTTTTGTTGTTGTTGTTTTTGTTTTTTTCGAGACAGGGTTTCTCTGTATAGCCTTGGCTATCCTGGAACTCTGTAGACCAGGCTGGCCTCAAACTCAGAAATCTACCTGCCTCTGCCTCCCAAGTGCTGGGATTAAAGGTGTGCGCCACCACCACCCGACAGTTGCAAACTCTTTTTTTTTTTTTTTAAAGATTTATTTTTTATTATTATATATGAGTACACTGCAGCTGTGTTCAGACACACCAGAAGAGGGCATCAGATCTCATGATCAGGTGGTTGTGAGCCACCATGTGGTTGCTGGGATCCGAACTCACGACCTTCGGAAGAGCAGTCGGTGCTCTTACCCGCTGAGCCATCTCACCAGCCCCCAGTTGCAAACTCTTAATAATTCTCAAAGATTAAGGAGAGATATTAATTGGCCATGGCTTACCATTGAATTAACTACTCAAAGAGTTAAGTAATTGTTTCAGACAATACAATAAGATTAAGTCTTAAACAGTCCAAGATAATTAACAGCTGAAGCAGAGAGACCCTTGACTCTCCTGAACAGAGACTAGGAGACATATGTGTGGGATGCATATGGTCTTCTGTGCCATGTGTTCAGATGCTGTGTCCTGGGCCCCTGAGATCAGGCTGCAGTCTGAACATAGGCATTTCACTGACCAATGGGCTGTCAAGAATGCTCCCCAATAATCTTTGATCAGGTAATAAAAGGCTAGAGCCTGTGACTGGGCAGGAGAGAGGACGGCAGGACTGGAGATTGAGTAGGGGGGGTCTCAGTTAGGGACCACAAGGTGAAGGAGAAAGAGGAGAAAGGAAGAAGTGTTGTGCCATGAAATATTTTCAAACCATAAAAGACCACCTAGGAGTCAATTCCAATGCAATTGCGTTAGGGTCTCTTTATTCAAGCTCGAGCCTGAGCCACACCAGTGAATGGGAGGGGACCCCAAGCCCAGTCTCAGGTAAGTATTTACAGAGCTAAGAAGTGGGTACCTGGGGCTGGCGAGATGGCTCGGCGGGTAAGAGCACTGACTGCTCTTCCGAAGGTCCTGAGTTCAAATCTTAGCAACCACATGGTAGCTAACAACGATCTGTAATGAGATCTCTTCTGGTGTGTTTAAAGACAGCTACAGTATACTTACATATGATAATAAATAAATCCTTTTTATAAAAAATGAAGGGGTTATTTAACCTGGTATATATCTGAATGGGGGTCCATTATGGCCTTTAACATGATTGGCTAGTGCTGGGAACCAAACCATAAACTTAACTTTTGCTTTTCTCTTGATTGGTGGTTATTAGGAAGCGAAGTATCAGGATCAGGCTTGTAACCTGGAGGTGTAGATTTGTTGGAGAATAACCTGGAAACTGGTGTTAGATGTAGGTCTTGTGTGTGTGTGTGGGGGGTTAACCTGGAAACTGGTGCTAGGTACCAGCCTGTTAGTTAACTTGAGTTCAACCTTAGGTAGGGTTCTCTAAAATGGAGTCTAAACTTGGTCTCTCAGAAGGAAGTCACCATGAGGCAGGATGGATCATGAGCATGTTTCAAAGAGAAAATTGCCCTGAAGACATAAATGGAGCAGAACAAACACAACAAGATTCGGTCTGCAAATAACATGGGACCTATGGCTGGGATGCAGGTTAGAATAGCTCAGAACCTGCCAGGCATAGTGCCATTAGTAAGCTGTGGAGTGTCTTAGTCAGGGTTTGTATTCCTGCACAGAACACCACGACCAAGAAGCAAGTTGGGGGGGGGGAAGGTTAATTCAGTTTACACTTCCACATTGTTGTTCAAAGAAGTCAGGACTGGAACTCATGCAGAGTAGGAACTTAGAGGAGTAAGCTGACGCAGAGGCCATGGAGGGGTGCTGCTTACTGGATTCCTCACCCTGACTTGCTCAGCCTGCTTTCTTATGGAACCCAAGACTTCCAGCCCAGGGTTGGCACCACCCACAAGGGGCCTTCCCACCCTTGATCACTAACTGAGAAAATGCCTTACAGCTGGATCTCATGGAGACATTTCCTCAAGGGAGGCTCCTTTCTTTGTGACAACTCCAGCTTGTGTCCAGGTGACACACAAAACCAGCCAGTACAAGAGCTTATTAATAAATTACAGCGTTTTGTGTCTTTTATTCAGGAAATGAATGGGCTAGAGTGGGGCAGACACCCCCCCCCATAAGATCACTACAGTGCTTGATTGCATTTTTGTTATTTTGCCTTCAACTCATTCTCCTACTTGGCTCATTATACAAAGAGAATATTATGGAATGGATTTTCTTAGCACACAAAGTTAAAAAAAATTGTCAGGAACAGACCTGGCAGAACTCTTACCACATTATACTAATGATGAGATTATGAGAGTATGTCTTTATGGGTAATCAATGAAGGTTGGCAAAGAGCTTCTTGCAACTATTTGGGAGAAATTAACAAAACCTTAGCCACAGATCCAAAAAGTGCTTATTTGTTTGAAAATGTCTCTGTTTATAATTTCCTGCTACACACAGCCTGGCAAGTGAAACCATGCCTACCTCTATTCTCCCTAGTAATTGGCTGTAGCCACATTTATTTAACCAATATCTTTAAATTGGGGAACAGTATTTATATAACATCATTTGGCGTACATGAGGATCTGAAAGTCATGGCAACCAGATCTTGGAGAGGGTAAGCATTTATTATTTGAACACATAGAATCACCGAAGCAACCCCTAACATACAATATTTCAGACCATTGGATGGTTCACTGAACAAATAGATTCATATTTATTTGTAGGATGTATTCATTTATTTGTTTTATTTTTATTTTATTTATTTTAGGCAGGGTCTCTCTATGTAGCTCTGGCTATCCTGGAACTCACAGGAATCTACCTGCCTCTGCCACCTGAGGGGTGGGATCAAAGGTGTATGGTACCATGCCCAGCTAATTGTACAATTTATTCTTCGTCCTCTAGTGCATACACACACCGTGCCTTCCAAATACACCACTGGTCTGTTCCTTACTTAGTAGCCATTTCAGTTATTGATTGACTGTCATGGTAGTAAAATAATTGTGCTCAAAGAACTATTTTTTTTTTTAATGGCCCCAGACACAGGAGCAGTGCTTGCAAGTTTGTTGCAGTATGTCATTATATTTGAAATTTTGGTGTTGCTCTCTTACACAATTGTCCCCCCCCCAAAGTACATCTGTGTGTTTATGTTGTGTACATGTATTATGAGTGTGGATGCCTTCCTTCAGAGGCCAAAGTGTCAGAATCCTTTGAAGTTACAGGTGGTTGTAAGGCGTCCAATGTGGGTGGTGGGACTGGAACTCAGGTCCTCTGCAAAAGATATATGCCCTACTACTGAGCCATCTTTCCAACTCTTAGTTACCTAATAAAAATATGTACATACGCTACCACAGTATTTATTCCAAGAAGCAACATTTTATACAGATGGAGGGGACTGACACTGTATATGATTTCAGGCAACTACTGAGGTCTTGGTGTAGTCCTAAAACGCACTCTGAAAAGCACTAGCCGCTCCTCCTTCCTGTGCCAGCATATGGCTGAGGTGAGATACCCCCTGCAGGAGCTGTTAAAAATGGTGGCTCCTGTCAAAATGACAGCAACAGGGCATTCCCTTAGTCTGTGGCCATCGCTGGAGCTGTCCACGGTGGCTCATCACCTTTCTCCCGTCAGCTGAAGTGGCCCTCAAGAGCTATCCATGGTGGCAAAACCTTTCCTGCCTCAGCCTACTGCTGTCATGAGGAGCTGTCCATGGTGGTGACAACTTCTTTCCTGCCTCAGCCTACAACACGAGAGCTGTGCCCGGTGGCAGCAGCACCTCCTCTCCAGCCACCCCAAGCGCCCCACAGAGATGGCACCTCAGCAAAAGCCAGCTGCGATTGGGAAGGACTTCCCACCCTAACCGATGGGCCTGATGAAGGGGAAAGGGTATGAAAAAAAAAAAGCCACCATCTCTGAGCAGGAAAACCCACCAATCCTCAAGCTTCCCACAAAAATCCACCAATCCTTGAGCAGGAGAGTCCACCAATTCCTGAACAGAAAATCCCACCAATCCCTGCGCTCCCCAAGCTCAGGACTTGAAGTCCCACCGATCTTCAACCCGGAAATCTCTGCTCTGAGAAGCTCTGTCCCCTAAGAAATCCTATATAAGCCCTGCCCTTTGTTTAATTTTCTGCTGTCTGTTGCCGGGAACAAATGGCAGTCACCCCTGGACTCATCCCTCCATGCCTGGGACCCTCCAATAAATCTCTTTCATGAGATTGGCTGCCTGATGTGACTCTCTCATTGGAAGAAGCCAAGAAGCAATGAAGAGAAGAAGCAGGGCTGAGACTCCCGAACTCCTTGGCTCAGCTGGGATGCCCTCCCCTGGGAGCTGCAAGGCTTCTGCTGAGGAGGCTTCCTCTCAGGCTGTGTGGTTCCTGAGCTCCTTCCAGTGTCTCAAGATACCCTTCCTTAGTCGGGCAGTGGTGGCACACGCCTTTAATCCCTGCACTTGGGAGGCAGAGGCAGGTGGATTTCTGAGTTCGAGGCCAGCCTGGTCTACAGAGTGAGTTCCAGGAGAGCCAGGGCTATACAGAGAAACCCTGTCTCGAAAAAACAAAAAGAATAAACAAACAAACAAAAAAGATACCCTTCCTTTGGGACTCTGCCCCATCTCAGAGCTGTGTGGTTCTTGGGCTCCCATGTCTCAGGACACCTTCCAGCTGAGCAGAAACACTTGGGATGACAAAGGATGTCTACAAGGACCACGCTGTTCTAGAAGTCAAACCTGCTAATCTGTTTCAACAACACGAAACTGGAGTTCTTATCAGAACAAAATTATCAGAAGGCTCTGTCACTTCCCTCCATGGTGCATAGCACAAAGAGCTTCCTGCATAGAATAATAGGCAAGTACTGTGTAATGGTTGGGGACTTTTCTAAGTCCTGAAGAAATGACACAAAGACCTGGTGTATTTATTATATATGTCTGAGCTGTAGCTGGGCAGATAGCGATCTATTCTAACCCATCTATGCTTGCCTGGACTTCTCAGTCATTTCTTGTTAACTCTAGGCTTTTCTTCTTTAGCATTTAAACATGATTTTACTTGATCCAAAGTGTGGCTGTGTTCATATTTCTTCTGTGTCTGTGTTTTGGCTTCTGCTGTTAGGCTCAGACCTTGCACTATCATTGGCCTGGCCTCTGGCCTGTTTATACCTTCCCTGTGTAACCAGGATATGTGTCTCCCCTCCCTCCTCTGAGAAGTTGTTCTTGGACCCATGAGGCGTGTGCTCAGCCCAGCACATGCCCCCACATCTCAGGACTCCCTTGCTGCCTGCTAGCCCCACATCTCGCTAGGAAACTGCTTTGGAAAGTGCTTGTCTGTGGGTTGAAGAACTTTTTTTTCTAAGCATTTGATTGATTGATTAATTAATTAATTAATTAAGTTTATGTATATAAGTACAGGGTAGCTGTCTTCATATCTTTAGACACACCAGAAGAGGGCATCAGATCCCGTTACAGATGGTTGTGGGCCAAGTGGTTGCTAGGAATTGAACTCAGAACTTCTGGAAGAGCAGTCAGTGCTCTTAACCACTGAGTCATCTCTCCAGCCCCAGTAGGGGCTTCTTAAAAGAGTCTCTCTCTGTTTTTTCCTCAGCTGTTTTTGTTATTGTTGTTTTTGTTTTTGTTTTGTTTTGTTTTTCCCAGGACTCTTATAGCTTTTTTTTTTCTATCTTAAAGGAACAGAACTAAGAAATTGCTCTGTATCTGGAGTGTGCTTGTTCCTCTTCTTCTTCTTCTTCTTCTTCTTTTGTTTTTTGGTTTTGTTTTTTTTTTGAGACAGAGTTTCTATGTATAGCCCTGGCTGTCCTGGAGCTCGCTCTGTAGACCAGGCTGGCCTCGAACTCAGAAATCCGCCTGCCTCTGCCTTAAAGGCGTGTGCGCCACCACACCCGGCCTTCTTTTTTTTTTTAAGATTTATTTATTTTATGCATATGAGTACACCATTACTGTCTTCAGACACACCAGAAGAGGGCGTTGGAGTCCATTACAGATGGTTGTGAGCCACCATATGGTCCCTGGGATTTGAACTCAGGACCTCTGGAAGAGCAGTCCATGCTATTAACCACTGAGCCATCTCTCAGCCCACTTGTTTCTTTTCTTACCCAAACTTTATTTTTTCTTTCTTTTTTTTTAAGATTTATTTATTTATTGTATGCATATGAGTACACCATTGCTCTCTTCAGACACACCAGAAGAGGGCATCCGATCCCATTACAGATGGTTGTGAGCCACCATGTGGTTGCTGGGAATTGAACTCAGGACCTCTGGAAGAGCAGTCAGTGCTCTTAACCCCTGAGCCATCTTGCCAGCCCTTACACAAACTTTCTTAAGTTTGGATTTCTGTCTCAGATTCTGTGTAAGTACTTTCCTAACATTCAGTGCCAAATATAACTGCACTGCCTCTCACTCAAGACTTTTCTAAGCTTGCCTTCTATGCCCCATGTTGAGCACCATATATCCTTAAGAGGTTTCTTTTTTCCTCCCAAGCTTTGTCCCCAGAAATGATAACTCTGAAACTTTTTATATATAGGCCAAATAACCTTGGCTCTGTTCCCTGACTCGCTCATATCTCAATAATCCAGTTTATCCTATTCTAGAACCACATGGTTGTTTACTTACTTCTCAAATTTCTGTGTCCGTCTCCTCAGAGTTTGGGTGAATCTCTCACGTACCTGACTCATGTCCAGAATTCTCCTCAGAGTTTGAGTGAATCTCTCACGTACCTGACTCATGTCCAGAATTCTCCTCAGAGTTTGGGTGAATCTCTCACACACCTGACTCATGTCCAGAATTCTTTCTCTTCCTGGCAGGCATGTTATCTTTGAATTCTGCCTCGGCTCTCTGGCCAAAGTCTTTTTTATTGACGGGTGAATGCTTATACACAGCAGACAATGACCTTATCCCTACAACTTCCCCACCACGTGGCATTGCCTGCCATGTTGGTCTCACTCTGACACCTCCTGCATCTGATTCCGCATGTTGAGACCTCCTGTGGCCGACCAAGACCTTCCCTCTCTTAGGGCAAGGAAGTCCCACATTATTCTCTCCTACCCAGCTATAGACTGATCAGCTCTTTAATGACCAATCAGAAGGTAATGGAGGACAATGTTTTACAAAGTACTGAGTTAGGAAACACATCCTAATAATGCCAATACCAATTGTGTCCTCCATTCGGATCTCTGGGTACAGAAATCAGTACTTAAATACACAGTGCTCAAAAACATCCCCAATATCTCCCCTTTTTAGTCTAAAAAAAGGATATTTCTCTTAGATTAATAAATTATATATAATAAGAAGAGTTATGGAAGCTATCAGGTAAAATTACTATTAAGAATTGGTTCTAATGCTTTGTCTTCATTCAGCTCTCACAAGTCATGCTTCCAGACACTGAGGGTCCATAGCTGGCTTTGATTAGTAATAAAGAATTGCCATAAAGCCAATGGCTGGGCAGGGAGACGGAAGCAGGACTTCTAGATTGAGCAGGCAAGGGACTGAGAGGAAAGAAGAACAGACAGAATCACCATGACAGAGAAGCAGAAAGACCAGACTAAAAGGCCCACTGACATGTAAGAAGCAGGGTAAGTGGCCACAGGGGCCACTCCCCTGACTGTATCTGGGGCAGCAGAGAAAAAAAATATAGAGTTAGCAAATATTAATTCAGGAATACCATGGGGGAGGTATGCTAGCCACAGGGAGATTTAAAAGTACCCAATCATTGAGCTAGTTAGGCATATTAAAAATTAACCTGGGCTGGTAAGATGGCTCAGCAGTTAAGAGCACCAACTGCTCTTCTGAAGGTCCTGAGTTCAAATCCCAGCAATCACATGGTGGTTCAAAACCATCCATAACGAGATCTAACGTCCTCTTCTGGAGTGTCTGAAGGCAGCTACATTGTACTTATGTATAATAATAAATAAATCTTTAAAAAAATTAACCTGATGTGTGTGTGTGTGTGTGTGTGTGTGTGTGCGTGTGTGTGTCTTTTCATTAGTGAATCCACACAAGCTGCAAAACCCAGCCACTGATGGGGATTCCCCTGGGCCTTTCTGAAAGGTTTCGAGCTACCTCAGAGAGCTCAAGCTCCAAGGTGCAGGACAGAGGCAGGCTGCTCCAAGGCAGAGCAAGAGTCAGATGGTAGACACTGCCTGCTTCCTACAAGCAAATAATCAAAGGAGAGAGATAAATAAATTTTGATTTGATTGTTTTTTTAAAGATTTATTTATTATTATATGTAAGTACACTGTAGCTGTCTTCAGACACACCAGAAGAGGGCATCAGATCTCATTACAGATGGTTGTGAGCCACCATGTGGTTGCTGGGATTTGAACACTCAGGCTCTTCAGAAGAGCAGTCAGTGCTCTTACCCGCTGAGCTATCTCTCCAGCCAGATTTAATTGTTTTTAAGGCTAGAAGAGGGTATAATGGTAATGTTCTTAAGTATACATGGAATAAAGAAATCCAGGCCTTTGGTTTCAAATGTAGGAAATAGGGGCTGGTGAGATGGCTCAGTGGCTAAGAGCACTGACTGCCTTTCTAAAGGTCCTGAGTTCAGATCCCAGCTACCACATGGTGGCTCACAACCATCCATAATAAAATCTGACATCCACTTGTGGAGTGTCTGAAGACAGCTACAGTGTACTTACATATAATAAATAAATAAATCTTTTTTAAAAAAATGTAGGAAATAAAGGCAGGGAGGGAGAATAGAAAGAATGAGAAAAATGCATTAAAAGAAAAAAATTTAAAGTCTATGGCAGGGCAGCTCTCAGGATCTTCAAACATCATCTCCATGGGATTTCTGGGATTACTCAGCCTGGTATGACAAAATTAGAGGCCGGAAATAGGCTTATACAGTAAGGAGAAGGGAATGTAATTACAGTTATATACATAGATGAATAAATACTTTGAGGTTTTTGATCTTAAATTGTATGTCAAAAAGCAGAGGACATCAAGCCTAACCTATCTCAGACAGTAGAAACATAGGCCTTGATCTCACTACTAAAAATTAATCATGGACTGGAGAGATGGCTCAGCAGTTAAGAGCACTGGCTGCTCTTCCAGAGGTCCTGAGTTCAATTCCCAGCAACCACATGGTGGCTCATAACCATCTGTAATGGATCTGATGTCCTCTTCTGGTGTGTCTGAAGACGGCTACAGTGTATTTGTATATATAAAATAAATAAACCTTTTAAAAAATTAATCGTGTAAGAGCAAAACAGGAGAGATTGGAGGTGCACTATCCCAACAGATAATGTTTGTTTAGATTGTTTCAATTGCTTTCAATTGTTTTAATTATCACAATGAAGATGATTATATATTTGGTAGTATTTATGATACTAAAAATCCTCTCGGCCAGGCGGTGGTGGCACACGCCTTTAACCCCAGCACTTGGGAGGTAGAGGCAGGCGGATTTCTGAGTTCGAGGCCAGCCTGGTCTACAGAGTGAGTTCCAGGACAGCCAGGGGTACACAGAGAAACCCTGTCTCGGAAAAAAAAAATCCTCTGGGAGAGAGGTTGAGCTATTAATTTATTAATTTAATTCATTCTGTATCTTTAATGATTTCTGGCTGGTGGAACAAGGACACAATATTTGTGTTAACAGGAAAGGAGAAAAGGCTTTGGACCCCTTCTAGAATGATATGGATCAGACAACAGGGGGAGACCCCTGAAGATCTTGGCTACAGAAAAGACAAACTCAAATCCAACAGGACAGGTAATTTGAACTGCTGATTCCTTGACACAGGGACAGCCAATGGCTAGCTGAGACCAGCTAAAACTTCAGCTAAATTTAGACAATAAATTTTGTTGTTTGTGGAATCAGTAAGATTCATTATGCTGGGCTGGAGAGATGGCTCAGAGGTTAAGAGGACTCGCCAGAGGCTCTTCCAGAGGCCCTGCATTAAATTCACAGCAACCACATGGCGGCTCACAACCATCTGTCATGGGATCCGATGCCCTCTTCTGCTGTGTCTGTAAACATCTACAGTATATATATATATATATATATATATATATATATATATATATATACTGTATATATATATATACATACATATATATATGTATAATAAATAAATAAATCTTAAAAAACTCATTGTGCCACCCTTCATATGCCATGAATGAAGATTTATCACAATTGGTTATTGATCAAATTAACTCATAAAAAAGACAGTTGTCTTTCATCTGCTCAAACATGGAGCAAAAATTCATCCTTAACAGATTTGTGCACCTGGCACAATCCATATAAATATCTTAATAGTACTAAAATTTTGGTCATGAGATTCATATATTGCAGAATGTACAGCTCTGGGAAGATTCACCCTCAGGGACGCTGATGTGACCTGTTGATCCAGTCCCCTGCCTCCTGAAGCTGTTTCCAGAGAATTGCTTCCAAACCAGCTTCAGGAATAGCTGGTGATTCCAGATGACCTCACTTCAGTTAGAACTTCAGTCAAGCCCTGAGCCTTCTAAACATACAAAGACTGGATAGCAGATGCTAAAGCTAGCTTTCTTAAGTCTAACCAAACTTTTAGATTTTCCTACCCCTCCCCACCTTTTAAAAGAATTTCTCCTCACCCCCTATTCAGCAGGAAGAAGTTGTGGAGGGTCGTTATCCTCATCCCTTGGGTCTGGGTGCCTGGTTACAGTTACTTTATAAATTATAGGTAGGTTGTCATTTTACAGGATAATTTGGAAATGGTCATAATTTTGAACAGGAGGGAAATAGATAGGATGGATTACTAAATGTATTTTTTACTAAATTTATTTTTATTTGTTTATTTTTGAGACAAGGATTCTCTGTATATCCCTGGCTGTCCTGGACCTCACTCTGTATACCAGGCTGGCCTTGAACTCAGAAATCTGCCTGCCTGTGCCTCCCAAGTGCTGGGATTAAAGGTGTGCACCACCACCGCCCAGTTTAAATTTTTTTTAAAACAAAGCACTGTGGGCTGGAGAGATGGCTCAGCAGTTAAGAGCACCAACTGCTCTTCTGAAGGCCCCTAGTTCAAATCCCAGCAACCACATGGTGGCTTACAACCATCTGACACCCTCTTCTGGTCTGTCTGAAGACAGCTACAGTGTACTTACATTTAATGATAATAAATAAACAAATATTTTTTTTAAAAAAAGCATTGTATAGCCACAATTTTTACCTTGGTAGAAATCTTTATAGTTAATGCAAATTGAAGTTATAATTTTTACATTGGTACAGAATTTATAGGTTGATACAGATTTAAGGTTTTCCTTGGTATAAATTTCTTACATTGATACAAAAATTGAAATCAATATTGTTACTCTTAGGCATTATGCCTATACCACTCTTGTAAGAATACAAGGCTTAGACCCAGTCCTTCTAATTAAGGGCAAGATAGTAAACTCGTGGTTATATTAGATTCTGATATAATTATATGAAGGTGCTTTCTACAATATTCAAATAGAAATAGCTAAGAGTAATCAAGGTTACTTTATCAGGTTAGTAATCAGATTTACTTTATACAGATAGATAGTCTTCAAAAACATCAGAAACCCACAGAATATGACATTTAATATTAATTCTTTATTAAGGATCATTTAACTAGAGACGTGTCTGCTCCTGACTGATGTGTTAGAATAGTGGCTCATGTCTGGACACACCACGCTAGGCTCAAACAGTTCCACATGTAAGAGGTTTTATTGGAAGAAAGAAAGAGAGGAGGTGGCGGCAGAAAGAGAAGGGGAAGAGAGAGAGGGAGAGAGGGAGGGGCTTTCCCCATAAATATATGCTGTGGTGCTGTGGTCACAGGCAAAGGTGGGAGGTGAGCCCAATGGAATCTGGGAATATGGCGACTGTTGCCTTGGCAACAGGTCGGTGAGGCCCGCCTATGTGACGTCACGGGTTTTGGAGGCCCTGATGCCAACATTGACAGTACCCTCTTCTTGGTATAAAGAAGAGACTGAGCTCTTTATTGACCAATCAGAAGATGATGGGGAACTTTTTTTTTTTTATATATAAAATACTGACCTAGGAAATGCTTCATAATAATGACAATGCCGAGTCTAGACTGCACCCAGATCTCCGGGTACTGATGCCGAGTCTAGACTGCACCCAGATCTCCGGGTACTGATGCCGAGTCTAGACTGCACTCAGATCTCCGGGTATTGAAATCAGTATTCACATACACAGTGTTCAAAACCATTCCCCAGCATACTCTGCCATCGACTGTATCCTGCACCCTTACTTAGGTTACAGCAATGTGGCTCATGCTAGCCTTGAACTCAAGTCCGATGCTGACGATCCTCTCCCTTACCTCCCTTCCTACTCCTGCTGGTTCTGGCTTTTGTTTGTTTGTTGGTTTTTTGGTTTTTTTTTTTCCCCGAGCTTTTTTGGTTTTTTGAGATAGGGTTTAGCCCTATCTGTGTAGCCCTGGCTGTCCTGGAACTCACTCTGTAGACCAGGCTAGCCTTGAACTCAGAAATCCCTTTGCCTCTGCCTACCGAGTGCCAGGATTAAAGGCATGCACCACCACTTCTGGCAGCTCTGTCATTTTTTTAAAGGCTACCTTATCTTGACCTTAATAAAGACATAATGGTTATATGAGAATATAACTTGAATCTTTCAGTTATCTAATAGTAACACTAATCTGTCATGAGGTTTAGATTTTTGGTTGTACATGGCAGCACCCAATTGTAATCATGACATTTAAGAGCATTGACTGCTCTTCCAGAGGTCCAGAGTTCAATTCCCAGCAACCACATGGTGGCTCACAACAAGCATTTGTAATGGGATCTGATGCCCTCTTCTGGTGTGTCTGAAGACAGCTGCAGGGTGCTCATATAAATAAAAAATAAATTAGGAGAAGAAGAAGAGGAGAAGGAGGAAGAGGAGGAGGAGAAGGAGGAAGAGGAGGAGGAAGAGGTAGAGGAGGAGGAAGACAAGGAGGAGGAGGAGGCCAGAGGATCAATGCAAGTTGGAGACCAAAGTGGTCACATAGTGAATTCCAGACTCAGGTAGCTAACTGATGAGACACTGATTCAAAAAACCAAAAATAAGTTAGGTGACATTGCTCAGTGGTAAAGGCACTTGTCATCAAGCCTGATGACATGAGTTCAGTTCCTAAAATTGACATGATGGAAGAAAAGAACTGAGTCCCAAAGTTGTCTTCTGATTTCCACATGCACACAGTGATACCACAGACATCACACACACATGCACACACACAGTGATACCAAAGACATCACGCACACACACACACACACACACACGCACGCACACACACAAATACACACACACACAGTGATACCACAGACATCACACACACACACACACA
>JADRCC010506514.1:8134-28563 GCA_019843855.1 Hylomyscus alleni
TGTGTGTGTGTGTGTGTGTGTGTGTGTGTGTGTGTGTGTGTGTCTCCAAGTTAAAATAGAAAGCCACACGTGTGGAGCATGTATGTGTAGTGTGTGTCATGGCAGGCAGGTAGCCGTCCTGAGCTACAAATTGAAACACCTCTCACCCTCCACCCTCCAAACAAATAGACTGAGGTGGAACTATCTAGAAGTGGAGTGTTCTGTTTGTTTGGATTAAGGGTGTTTCAGGGTGCTTGTGAATACTCGGCTTCAGCTTCTAAACCTGTTCCATCTGTTCTGTGGATGGTTCCTACTAAAATTTTATCCGGTGTTCTGGTAGGAACTAAAGAAAAAAAAGAAGCATGAAAATGCAAAGTTGAAGAAGGAAAGCAAAATGTTAAGGAAGAAGTCCAAGATGGCTGCTTGTCTTTTAACTCAAGGTGGGTTAGTTAGTAGTGCTCCATCGAAGGGCCCAGGAACCCAGGAGAAAAAGACCAGCAAGGCAAACACAGAGCACAAAGTTACAGAAGAGTGTGAAGAAACAATTCCACAACTGGTACCAATAGGAGAAACTCCAGATAAAGAAAATGTGAAGGTAATTTATTGATGCTAGTAGCTGCTGTGTTCCAGGCAAAAACTGCTAGGTGATTCAGGTGGGGTTCCATGCCTTTACTCCAGCACTTGTGACCCAGAGGCAGGCAGATCTCTTGAGTTTTTGCCTGGGCTACATAGTGACCTCCAGGACAGCCAGGGCTACACAAAGAGAAACACTGGCTTGGGAGTGGAGGGTGATAAAAGTAAAAAGTGCTAAGTGTTAAAGTTCAGAGTTAATTCCAGGAACCAGGAAGGCGGGTGAAGGCAGACAATGATCTGCTTACTGTAGCATGTTGAGTAATCTGAAAGGCATGTGCTACTTTACAATAGGGCATCTTCTAGAAGTCTATCTCTTATGTCCATGTAATGAACATAGTTCATTATATGTAGAATGTTCATTGAAAGGACACAGAGTATCAGTCCATGTGACTTCGCAGTGTTCTCTGATGTCAGCACAGAATGTAGCTGCTGCCAGCACAAGACAGCCTACTGGTGTAATTTTTGTAATATTGAAGTAGGAGTGTACTCTAAAGAGTCACATGTGCTATAATCTCAGGCTGAGGCAGGAACCGAACCTGGAACACATGATGAGTTCCAGCCAGGTAAGACCTTGTCTCAAAAAGAGAGAAAGTATGTCTGGTGATGGAAAGAGCCCTCGTTCTACCACACTGCAGTACGCACAGTCCTGCACGCACAATCGTGGCTCCTTGAGTTTGATTGTTAGATATCGCTCTTTATTGTTCTAGACTTAATTTCCTCTCTTTCCTTTTTAAGATGCAAGAAAATATCACAGGAAGAAAAACTCCAAAATCGAAATCTTATCCAAAACCACCTCAGAGTAAGAAAAGGAAGGCCTTACCGGCTGTAGAGACTCCAGAAGCCTCAGATCCTGGGACCTCAGGGAAGAAGCAAACAAAGGATGTTCGGGAGTTCAGAAAGCCAGGGGCCAAGTCCTTCTCTATTCGAAGGAAATCTGGAAAGAAAGCTTCCAACACACCCAGAGACAAAAAACCCCAGGCAGCCCACTCAAACTAGAATTAGTGCTCTGGCATGGAGGACATCAGAGTTAACCTAAGAGCTTCTTAAGAATAATTAGACAGGGTGTGGTGGCACCCTATGCAGAGATAGGCAGGTGTGTGTATGAGTTTGAGGCTAGCCTACAAAGACAGTTGGGTCACCTCAGATAAACCAAGATTCAGTATTTAAAGGCCAGATTTAAGTCCCAGGCTTGCTGGTATATAACACTTTTCTAGCATATGCAAGATCCTGGCTTCAGTACCCAGAACTGTCAAACAAAAAGAACCCCACCCAACCAAAGGTGCCCTGCTGCCGATTCCATCACAGCCGTTTTCAACAAGGAGTCATAGACTTAAATGGTTTTTGAGAAGTTTCCGTAGGTGCCTCTGAATTTAATATTTTTGTTGTACAATCTAGGGATTTGAGGCATAAAATATTTCCAAATTGTTCAGTGTATTTGCTGATGCTTCTGTATGTTTACTTTTTTTTTAATTAAACTATTATATTGCCTTCTGTGTAAATTCATGGTACTGTTGGTGTTTCACATCTCACCTCACTAATTTTGAAGACATGTAGGAACAGCTTTCCAATTGGACAGGTCAGCTAATTTCTGCAAACCTTCCCTGAGTGGTTGGTGAGGGATTGAAACATAAAAATGAACTTTGGGGGCTTGGAGAGATGGCTCAGTGGTTAAGAGCACTATCTGCTCTTCCAAAGGTCCTGAGTCTAATTTCCAGCAACTACATGGTGCCTTACAACCATCTATAATTGGGTCTCATGCCCTCATCTGGCATGCAGGTGTATATGCAGATAGAGCACTCATAATACATAAAATAGAGATCTTTAAAAGCAAAAAACTCAACTCCAGGGCAGGAGACATAGTTCAGGTGGTCCTACTGTACAGAGGACTCAGGCACAACTCCTAGGACCATCACGATGGCTCTTAGTTTTAACTCCCAGTTCCAGGGATTTGAAACCTGGCACCAGTACAAAAGTGGTTCACAGATGTATATACATGCAGGCAAAATACCCTAACTACAAAATGGAGCAGAGAGGTTTCTTTGTATGGCTTGTCTGGAAGGGTTTTGGTGATAAGCATCATAATGTATTAATGCAGTGTCTAGGTGTAATACACATATACATATGTGTAAGTATGTAGGGAGCTTTCCCTTTAAGAAAAAGCTCTTGAAGTACTCAAACGGCTGTTCAACTGACAAGCACTTGGTACCAGCCAATAAGAAACGTCTTAGCCCCCTGACAGTTGAATACATTATAACAGCACTATAAATAGAGCCAGTTCCAAAGCACGGGATGGCAATTTTGCCATTTGGGTGGTAGTCTCTACCTTGGGTGGGAGGCTGGGAGGCTAGGCTGGGAGGCTGGGAGGCTAGGATAGTTTAGGTTAGGCTAAGCAATTTTCAAAAGACATTTTTACTTCAGGGCTATAAGACCAGAGCTCTTAGGATTTTTCTCCGTGTTACTGGCATGGGCTTATTTAGACTTAAAACTTAGAGATAATTAGCATTCACTCAGGATAACGGCTGTTTCTCTTCCCCTCTTCAATTGTAACAATTGTCTGTTCGTTTCTCCCCTCCTTTTGTGACTCACCTTCAAAGAAAAATAAAGGCACCCGAATTCAAAGCCGGCTGAGAAGGGTTTGATATCTTGACCCCCAACTCTGCAGGACAGGGTACCCCAGGGGGTCCTAGATATAAGTATACTGTAGTTTCCTTTAGACACACCAGAAGATGTCATCAGATCCCATTACAGATGGTTGTGAGCCATTATGTGGTTGTTGGAAATTGAACTTGGGACCTCTGGAAGAGCAGTCAGTGCTCTTAACCACCGAGCCATTTCTCCAGCATAAATACTCTGGTCTTAATCTTAAGAGCCAGGCAGGGAGCCAACATTGCTACATAGTGAAATGCTGTTAAAAGGATAGGGATGTGCCAAGCAGTGGTGGCACAGGCCTTTGATCCCAGCACTTGGGAGGCAGAGGCAGGTGGATTTCTGAGTTTGAGGACAGCCTGGTCTACAGAGTGAGTACCAGGACAGCCAGGGCTACACCAAGAAACCCTGTCTCGGGGGAAAAAAAAAAAAGTGGGAAGGGAGCTGGTGAGATGGCTCAGTGGGTAAGAGCACTGACTGCTGAGTTCAAATCCCAGCAACCACATGGTGGCTCACAACCACCCATAATGAAATCTGACACCCTCTTCTGTGTACTCATTTATAATAATAAATCTTTAAAAAAAAAAAGAATAGGGATGCACTTTAAAAGGCTGCTTCTACCTCCCAAGTGCTTCTACGCAGTTAACTATTTTGCAGTACAATGACCTTGACCTGTAGTTTAGGCATCTTGACTCCAATGCAGTTGGATGCTCTGGTCCTAGTTGAAATGTGTACAACCTTTTCTGTTTAGATAATCAGACAAATTTAGACTAAGTGGCAGTGTAACTGTCGTGGGGGGGGGGGAACCACCCTAGGAGTAGCCCATTTTATAAGAGTGCTGCCCATGATAGCATAAACTAGTGTCCCTTGCCTATGATCTCATCATCACTTAGGAGATGTAGGCAGGAGGATCAAGACTTCAAGGCCAGCTTGGGTTATACAAAGCTTTAAAATACTAAGGCTTCATGAGGTATAAAAAAAGCTGCCCGAGTACTCGGGAACCTGAGCTATGACCATAAATAAAGTTGTAGCTGGTCCTGGACCAGCAGGATGATTAGCAAGTAAGACACGTTTTCCATAAGAGTTAGAGATGTTTCAATTCTTGATGTCTGCCCTAAAAGACTGAAAATATTTCCCATTTAACACTAAAACTGCTAGTTAATAACAAAACAACTAGAGAGCTAGGGAAGGAGAGACAGGATGGAGCTCAGGGTTAAAATGATCAGCACACATAACACCCGTGTTTGGAAATGGTGTTTAAACTGCCTTCTGTGATATCCTGTAATATTAGCACTCTGCTGGTTGTGAGCTGTCAAGTGATTCCTGTGTTCAAATGGTCTGGAAAATGCTGGGGCACGGTGTATGTTAGCTGTAAAACACCTACGTTAGTAACATCCTTGGCCAGGAGTTGGGATGAGGCATTTAGCCTCAATATTCCTGAGGCAGAGGAAGGAGGATCTCTTGAATTCTAGGCCAGTCTAGTCTACATAGGAAGTTCCAGAGTTCCAGGCCTTCAAAGACTCTGTCTTTGTTTTTAATTGTAAAAAAGCAAGCTGAGGGGTGGGGAAGACTAGAGATGGTTCAGTGGTTAGAGCACTGACTTCTCCTCCA
The DNA here is from genome assembly GCA_019843855.1 of Hylomyscus alleni. Taxonomy (NCBI): domain Eukaryota; kingdom Metazoa; phylum Chordata; class Mammalia; order Rodentia; family Muridae; genus Hylomyscus; species Hylomyscus alleni. The sequence continues at coordinate 13,004 of JADRCC010506514.1, forward strand.
TTGGTCCTGATTTCTATTCCCACCAACTTCATGGTGCCTCACAACCATCTGTAATGGGATCCAGGGCACTCTTCTAGCATGTCTGAAGACAGTGACAATGTACATAAAATAAATATTTTTTTAAAAAGTCATTAAAAAAAAAAAAAAAGAGGAAGCCCGGGAGTGTTAGTGCACACCTTTAATCCTAGCACTTGGGGAGGCAGAAGCAGGAGGATCTCTGTGACTTTGAAGCCAGCCTGGTCTACAGAGGAAGTTCCAGGATAGTCAGTACTATACAGAAACCTAAATAAATAAATAACATCTCTACCAAATTCTCAGCAGGTGAAGACAAGCATAGACTCTGTCAAACCTCTTCCAATTTTAGAAGTATCTCACACAGGCTTCCCAGGGAGCTGCTCTGTGTTGTGCCATGTCTTGTTAGGATTTTCTTCAGTCTCTGTACAACAATTGACACATTCACATTGGTCAATGAATTAAGAGGATACTGTGTTTAATGGAACTCCTTCCCCCCACTTCCCAACTGTGAGAGTTCAGGTTGCTTCAATTCTGCACTCAAGGGCCTATGCATAAAACTGAGGCACAGCCCTGCTGACTCCACACTGAAGGGCGCTTCCTTCTGAAAATCCTTGTTGCTTCTGCATCGGAAGAAACCATTTCTAGCATTTGCTGAGCTTCACAGTTTATACATAGGTGCATACAAAGTTACCGTTTGCATTTCTGTAGCTGGGAAAGGATGTTTGCCTTATCCTGGACTATTTTTCTTTTTCTTTTTTTTTTTTGTTTTGTTTTGTTTTGTTTTGTTTTTTGAGACAGGGTTTCTCTATGTAGCCCGGGCTGTCCTGGAACTCATTCTGTAGCCCAGGCTGGCCTTAAACTCAAGATATCCACCTGCCTCTGCCTCCTAAGTGCTGGGATTAAAGGCCTGTGCCACCACCACCTGGCTTTTTTCTTTTTTTAAGGTAGAGTGACCAAACCAGCTCAGTTAGTTAACAGTCTTGAAGGAGTGAGGATTAAGAAGAAAATGACAATTAGACAACATTACAACATGACTCCAGCCAGTGCTAAGGCTGAAGTGAATTTATTTTTTTCCCAATCTGCTTTTATATGAATCTAGGGACTTCCGAAAACGTGGTCATTTCTTAGATCAAAGACACAGTAATCAAGCTAGGTAATAAACAGAGACTGGCAGTAGTCAAGCAAAGCAGTAAACAATGGTCATTGTTTCCAGTATTCTGATCTGAGTCTACTTCCTTGTCTAAGCCCAGTGACCACATTTCTAGAAGTGGCACCAAAAGCTCTCCACAGTAGGATTTTGCTATTTAGCTCTAACTGACGTGATATTATGAAGCCCATGTGCCCTTGAATTTGTAGCAATCTTTTTGACTCAATCTTCCCAAAAGCTGGGGTTATAGGCGTATGCCAGCATACCCAACCTGAACCATGTCTAACCTTGTGTCCCAGGATGGCCTCAAACTCCCCCTGCTTCAGGCTCCTAAGTGCCTCCTCCTCCTCTGTCCTAAATCTGTTAGCCTGAAGCAGGCCATCTTGCTGATCAGTGGGGTGTTGCCAGACGTTTCTGGCAGGAACCTAGATAGGCTTAGGTTGATCTTGTGGGAAAACACAAACGAAACCCCTCTAGGCTGTGAAGAGAGTGTCTGGTCCCTTTGTAATCTCATCCAAAGGATCACCCTATTGCACTTGGATGGAGGGTGTGTGTGTGTGTGTGTGTGTGTGTTAATTTTGATGTGTACCAGTGGAGGGAGATAGGAAAGTGCTTGGAGTTTTTGTAGATGTTAAATGTGTTTAGTGCAGTCAGAGCTTTCACTAATTGTACATTAGGTGAGTAGGTGGTTATCTTTTGTTTTAGAAGTTGGGCTTTTAGGGTTTGATGTGTTTTTTTCTACTATTCCTTGGCATGGTATGGTGGGCAGTTTCTCACTGTGCACAGGTTTTGAATTGAGAACTAGTGAAGGCAGTGCCATTATCAGGTTTTGGGGGTTTTGTTTGTTTGTTTTGGTTTTTTTTTTGTTTTTTTTGTTGTTGTTGTCGTTTTTTGGTTTTTTGTTTTTGTTTTTGTTTGTTTGTTTTGTTTTGTTTTGTTTTTTTTATGGAGATAGGGTTTCTCTGTATAGCCCTGACTGTCCAGGAATTCACTCTGTAGACCAGGCTGGCCTTGAACTCAGAAATCCTCCTGTCTGCTTCCCAAGTGCTGGGATTAAAGGCGTGCGCCACCACTGCCCAGCTCATTATCAGTTTTTATCTGGTTAGGAATGCCCATGATGGCATAGGTGGAGAGCTTATGGAGAATTAACCTTTTTGAGTTTTTCACTCATTTGGGCTGTAGACCGTATAAAATATCTGTGGCAACAAAAACATTTTTTGTCTATGATTTGGGGAATATGTGACATTGATTTGCTATAAGGCATTGGATTTGAGGCCTCAAGGATTGGTGCCGTCGTTTGTAAAGCTGGGGTGGTAATGAGAGATGCACAAGAGGAGCCTGTTTTTATTGTCCTTCGGAGCTGAGCAGAAGGGATGTGGAGGAAGCCGGCATGCAGCTCCTTTATGTTTGTGTATATGCATGAATGGAATGGGTCTGCTTGCTCAGTGCAGGCTATGAATGTTCCTGTTGGGGCAGTTTGGTCAGTGAGGGCATTTCCTTCAGATATTGGGCCTGACTGTGAGATCTGATATGCCACATGTAGATGGAGGAGGCTGTTTCCTTTAAGGGGTGGACACCTGTATGAGTAGAGGGGAAAGTGTGTTGGCTTCTAGTTTGACCAAGGGTCTTGACAGCCAGGGGAGCAAATTGACAGCATATACACTGTCTGGAAAGAGGGTGAGGGAGCCCTTGACTCCCTCTGGAACTAGATAGCATATAATTATTTCTATTGCAGAGAGTGATGGGGCAGCTCTCAGAATCGTAGAATAGGGGGGTTCATCCTCAGGAGAGTAGTATATTATTGCTGCAGCTCCCCTTTTCACTCGTCAGTAAATATTGAGGGGCCTCTGCAATGGACACTTCTAGTTTCTTTGGAAAGTAACTTATGTCAAATGTTTTGCTGGGGCACACAGCTGAAAGGATATCTTGCTAAAAGCAAACACATGAAAGACTGTTTTCCTGAAGCAACCACAGGTGGAAGGATGTTTGGATATAGCAGACACATGAAAGGACCTGTGATGAGGGAGTATAAACATGACCCCACAGACAGTGGGAGATGAGCTCTGGACTTTTGTTTGGTTTGCTCTGCCTTGCTATTCTTCGCTAATGACACACATGCTTTGGCAGGCCTTACAAAGCGTTGTTGAGCTCAGCTTGTGGTAATGCAGCCATTGAGAGAAACTCCTCCAAGAACTGCTCATGAGGTTCCTGAGGCAGCTTGCCACTTCTGAAGCCTTGCCTCAGGCCAGTTGGCAAGCCTGGCATTTTCTTCAGGATTGAATTACAGCTGCCTGGTGTCTGCTTGCTGACAGGACTGGACTGCAGCTGCTGGTTCGCGCCTGGTGTCTGCTTGCTGACAGGACTGGACTGCAGCTGCTGGTTCGCGCCTGGTGTCTGCCGGCCTAGAGGACTGGTCTGCAGCTGCTGGTTCTTGCCTGGTGTCTGCTTGCTGACAGGACTGGACTGCAACTGCTGGTTCGCACCTGGTGTCTGCCGGCCTAGAGGACTGGTCTGCAGCTGCTGAATCATATTTGATGTTTGCTATGGGACTGAACTGCTGCCCAAGAAGATCAAGCTCTCAAGTTCACCTCCAAAGAAAACTATTGCTGAACAGGTCCACTTCCCCCAAATCCGAATAACTTTTCTCCTCCACTACCTCTGGTGGATGGTGGGCTAGAGGAGAGTTTGAAACCTAATTAAAAATAGGTTGCAAAATTTTTTTGCCAGACTGGAGAGATGACTCAGTGGTTAAGAGCACGGACTGCTCTACCAGAGGTCCTGAGTTCAATTCCCAGCAACCACATGATGGCTCACAACCATCTCTAGTGGGGTCCAATGCCCTCTTCTGGTGTGCTAAGACAGCATCAGTGTACTCATGAATTTTAAATTTTTTTTTTTTTTTTTTGCCTACAGGGCTCTAATTATGTTTTTTGTTTGTTTTTTTTTGTTGTTTTTTAAAATAGTTTAGGTGCAGCCATTGCAACAGAGGGAGGGCAAAGACCCATTTTTATGTTGGGATAATGGTTATTAATTTGTCCTGGGAATCCTATTAAGCTGATAGCAAATCGGGAGTGAGTTTTTTTTTTTTTTTAAGATTTATTTATTATTATACACAGTACACTGTAGCTGTCTTCAGACTTGCCAGAAGAGGGTGTCAGATCTCATTACAGGTGGTTGTGAGCCACCATGTGGTTGCTGGGATTTGAACTCAGGACCTTTAGAAGAGCAGCCAGTGCTCTTTAACCGCTGAGCCATCTCTCCAGCCCGAATGGACCAATTTAAAACATTCCAAATAGATGTTACAAACTCCAGCTAGCAGTACATATCAGACAGCACATGAACTAAGTCCATCTGACAGCGTGGTATGCACATTTAGGGAAGAGTCTCAGTGTGCGCACAGTGTCACCCCATGTAGATTCCCACACTGCTTAGAGTCCCGAGGTTACCCAGTTATCACTCTTGAAAAATTGGCTATGTTAATGGCTGAAAAATACTTATTGGGCTGGCACTGCACCATACATTCTGGCAATCCCAGCACTCGGGAGAGTGAATCAAGAGGATGAGAAATCCAAGGTTATTCTGGGATTTATAGCAAGTTTGAGATTATTTTTGGATGTACCAGGGGGCTGGAGAGCTGGTTTAGCTGTTAGGACCTCTCAGTGCTCTTCCGGAGGACCTGAGTTAAGTCTCCAGCACCCATGTCAGATGGATCACAACCTACCTGTTACCCTTCATGGCTCCAGGGGTGGACCTTATTGGGTCATGAAGGGTATGAAGAGAAGACAAACACAGACACACAGGAAAGCTGGACCAGGTAGTCTGGACTCTCCGATGGAGGAACCTTAGCACCCAGAAAACTCAGCATGTTTTTTTTTTTTTATATAGTCGAGCAGAGATGCAGATTACTGCACACAGCTGAACACGGAGGAGTTTTAGGTAATCTGACTGTAGGGAGCAGTCTCCAGGTTGTAAGTATCTGTTGAACTCCATGGTGAACACTATTTGCACACACTAGCAGCAGCACATGGACCAGAAGGAAGGCTTTGCCACTCCTCTGAGCCTCACATGCCCATTATGGATGGGGAGAGGCTCTGCCATTTTCCCATGGATCTGAGAGTCCTTGATATGTCTGGCTGATCTCAGCAGGACACATTCACTCAGAAATTCACATTCAGGGCTTCCTCCACTCCTCATAACTACTATACATAGCTCTGGCTGCAGAGGCTCTGATGATCTCTTCTGGCCTCCACGGACACGCCTACACACATTTGGATGCACATGTACAGACACATACACATAAGTGAAGATAAGTATTTTAGGGCCAGATCAGTGGCTCAAACACTAAGAGTGATTACTGCTCTTGTAGAGGACTAGCTACCCCCAGCAACCAAATGATAGGAATTCACAATCACTTGTAACTCCAGCTTTAGAGAATCCAGTGCCTTCTTCTGGCTCCTGTGGACAAGCCACACTTACCCATACAGACACATACATATTTAAAAAATCAATATGGAGCTGGAAAGATGGCTTAGTGTTTCAGAACATTTGCTGATCTTCAGAGGACCCAGGTTCAGTTCCCAGCACCCACACTGTGATAACTACTATCCACACCCTCTTCCAGCCTCCAAAGGCATTACATGCATAAATGGTGCAGTTACATATATGCAGGTATCTTAGTTGGGGTTTTACTGCAGTGAACAGACACCATGACCAAGGCAAGTCTTATAAAGGACAGCATTTAATTGGGGCTGGCTTCCAGTTCAGAGGGTCAGTCCATTCTCATCAAGGTGGGGGAGCATGGCGGCATCCAGGCAGGCAGTGATGAGAGTTCTATGTCTTCATGAGTCTTGGGAAAATAAACTTCCAGAAGTGGTAGTGGATGTAAACACATTTTGGAACACAGACTGTATTTCAACTGTAAGGGAAGACTAGAAGATAATTGGACTTGGGTCTGGGAAGCCAGACTTCCTATGCTCCTCTACCCCCAGAGACTCTTGGAAATACAATTCATTCATTTTTTTATATTGTTTAATATAGCACATGCTTTTAATCCCAGCACTTGGGACATAGAGGCAGGCATATCTGTTTGAGACAAACTTGTCTACAGAGCAAATTCCAGGAGAAACAGGGCTACACAGAGAATTCATCTTGAAAAAATGAAGGCTGGGCAGTGGTGGCGCATGCCTTTAATCCCAGCACTTAGTAAGCAGAGGCAGGTAGATTTCTGAGTTCAATGCCAACCTGGTCTACAGAGTGAGTTCCAGGACATCATCCAGGGCTACACAGAGAAACCCTGTCTCGAAAAAATAAAACAAAACAAAAAAAGGATCTATTTTAAGGCCATGTGTTTCTACTTAGATGGAAGGGTACCCTGGGACTCAGAAGCCCAGGAACCACACAGACCTGAGGGAAACGGTATCCCAGTAGAAGAGCATCCTAAGACACAGGGCCCAGGAGCTACGCAGCTTGGAAGTGGGACAGTGCCCCAAGGGAAGCCCAACTTCAGCCCAGGAACCATGGAGCTGTGAGAGGAAGCCCCTGAGGCAGAGCACTGCAGCTCCTAAGGTAGCTATCCCAGCTGAGCTGAGGAGCCAAACGAGGAACCTTGTGCTTGCTCGACTTCTTTGCTTCTGCTCTTCATTGCTTCTTTTCTTTTTGGCTTCTCCCAATGCAAGAGTCACTCCAGCCAGCAAATCTCATGAAAAAGATTTAATGGAGGGTCCAGGGTGCAGAGGATGAATCCAAGGATGGCTGCTCTCTGCCCCTGGGAGCAAATAGCAGGGAACTAAACAAAGGGCAGTGCTGAGTGATTTCTGAGGGGGCAGAGCTTTTGAGGGCAGAGATTTCCAGATTGAAGATTGGTGGGATTTCTAGTCGTGAGCATGGGGAACTCAGGAATTGGTGGGTTTTTGTTGTAAGGTCAGGGATTGATGGTTTTCCCATTCAGAGATTAGTGACTTTCTTTTTTCTTCTCCTTTTCCCTGCATTGGGCCCATGGAAGTCTTAAAGGAACTAATAGACAAATCTACCAACCAGGGTTCGAACCCCAGGCCCCATGACTTAAGAAAAAAGATTCCTGGAGCTGGAGAGATGGCTCAGTGGTTAAGAGCACTGACTGCTCTTCCAAAGGTCCTGAGTTCAAATCCCAGCAACCACATGGTGGCTCACAACCATTCGTAATGAGATCTGACGCCCTCTTCTGGTGTGTCTGAAGACAGCTAAAGTGTACTCACATAAAATAAATAAATCTTTAAAAAAAAAAAAGACTCCTGTTAGTCACCAGCTGACAGCTACACATGCATTGCTACATGTGCTCACACATACAACTTAAAAAGCAACAGCAAGCTGGGTGGTGGTGGTGAATGCCTTTAATCCCAGCACTTGGGAGGCAGAGGCAGGTGGATTTCTGAGTTCGAGGCCAGCCTGGTCTAGGACAGCCAGAACTATACAGAGAAACCCTGTCTTGAAAAGAGAAAAAAAAAGAAAAAAGAAAAAAAACTCCACAAAACCATGCAGGGACTTGATGTACTACAGTGTTAACTTGTTACCAACTGACAATCTTCTTTTATTTTTGGTGTCCTTGGAGCCAGAACAGGCCATTGAGTACTCTTGAATTGGAGTTATCCATGGTTGTTAGCCACTTGCTGGGTTCTCTGCAAGAACAAGTGTTCTTAACCACTGAGCCATCTCTCCAGCTCCCAGACCAACTTCTGAAAGTTTTTCTCTGACCTCTGGGAGCAGCACGTGACCACTTCAACCAGAAACAATAATCATCATAATACAATGAATTACTAGAAGCCAGGCTTCCCCAAAACAACAACCATCATAATACAGTGAATTACTGGAAGCCAGGCTTGGTGGTAGAATCCCAGTTACCCAGGTTCAGATAAGTGCATCAATGTTCCAAGCCTGCCTGGGTCACAAATGATTTCATAGCCAAGGACCAAGTATGGTGGCATACACCTTTAATCCTAACATTTGAGAGGCAGGAACAGGCAGATCTATATGAATTGGAGGCCAGCCTGGTCTACAGAGCAAGTTCTAGGACAGCAAGAGCACAGAGTGAGTCTTAAAAAAACAAAAAACAAAAAAATATCTGAGCAACTTTGTGAGACCCCATTTCAAAACAAAACTGGGCTAGGGCTGGAGGGAGGCTCAGTGCTTAAGAGCCCGTGTGGTGGAAATGTTCTTTAGCATAGGGGAAGATTTAGGGGTCGCCCCTCTGCTGAAAGGCAAGCTGAGGACATGACTGCTCCATGAACCCAAGATGTTTTGGAAGTAATTCAAGGCTACTGAGAGCTGTGCGTGCAAGGATCAAAGAAACGAACCTCATGCACCTGGGCATGGGGGAAAATACTGTTAGATAATGAAGTGGGCATGCTTCTGCCGTGAGAAAGTGCTAAGAGATTGTGCTACATGATTGTTGTTAGATTCTATTTTTAGTCTTACTGTGTTTTACTATAAAAGATTTCTTGCATTAAAGTTTATTGCCAATGCCAGCAGAGCGGTGGGTCCTCTCGTTCTCATTCAGTCGCCCTCTCTACTTCAGCCTCACCCTTGTCGGCTGGCTCCGACAAGCCCAAGCTGTTCCTCAGAAAACTTGGGCTGCAGAGAGGCTCAGTGCCTAAGAGCCTGTGCTGTTCCTCAGACAACTTCAGCTCTGTTCTCAGCACCCACCACAGGAGTCTCACAACTAACTCTAAATCCAGGTCCAGGGAGAAGACATCCTCTTATGGCAGTCATTCATGTGTGTGCATACATGTAAATGTTAGAGCTCTAAGGGGAAAGGTATCCTGGCAGTAAGGAGCCAAGGAATACCACAACGTCACACTGTACAAGAAGTCTCGTGTGAGATTTATTGGGAAAAACTCAAGAGGGTGACAGCCCCTGCTCCAGTGAGAACCAGCAGAGAACTGAGCAGGAGGCAGGCTTTATAGTAGGGGAGTGGATGGAGGTTTATGGAGTGGTATCGGATTGTTGGGGTTTTATGGCCTGATCTTGGGGCAAGCTCAGGGATTGATGGGATGATGGGATTGTATGGTTTGATCTTGGGCTTTTTTTTTTTTTCCCTTTATGGTGGAGTTTGGCTGCTTGTGTCTCCAGAAACTTGGAAAGGCAAGTAAGCCTGTTAGAGTAGTCTAGAGGGGTATCCTGGCACCTCTCCACCCTCATGGGGCTTGTATACCTACACACACACACACACACACACACATACACACACACACACACGAACGTTAATAAAAATAAATTTTAGGGCTAGAGAGATTGCTCAGAGCAATCTCTCTAGCCCTAAAATTGTTAAGAGCATTGGGTGCTCTTCTAGGGGAATCTGGTTAATTCCCAGCACCCACAAGTGCCTGTAACTCCAGTTCCAGGGGATCTGACACCCTGTGGTCTGACACATAAATACAGATATATATATACAGATATATACATATATCTGTATATATATGTATATATATATACATATACATTTATCTACATATATATATATATGTGTAGATAAAACACCAATGTACATACAAATTTAAAAAAATATTTAAAAAAAATAAATTGCTGCAAAGAAAAAGGAAAAAAGATGTAGCTCATAGCTATCTTTTATTTGTAGCACATGCTTTGAGGAATTCTAGAGGCAGGCAGATCTTTGTCAATTGGAGTCCAACCTGGTCTACATAGCAAGTTTTAGTCCTGCCACAACTACATAATGAAATCCTTTCTCAATAAATAATTTAAGGCCAGGCAGTGGTAGCGCACAACTTTAATCCCAGCACTTGGGAGGCAGAGACAGGTGGCTTAGTGGAGGGAAAATAATATGATCAAAATAGATGAAAAAAATTTAAAAATAAGAAAAAATAAAAAAAGAAAGGCAGCTGGGAGAGAGTCACTGAGCTGCACCCCATGCATTCTGCTTCTGGTCTTTAGTTCCTACGTTTACTTCCCTTGGTGATTAGACAACAACATGTACGCTGAAGTACGTTAACCTTTCAGTCCCTAAAAATAAGTTTTAAAAGGCCTGTGGCAGGGAGCCTGTCTAGTATATGCAAGGCCTTCTATCCCATCACCTGTTTGGGAGTATATAATTACTGGATAAAATGATGATTCAAATATAAAATTTGTCCCATTGACTCCTAAATATCCTCTCTTGACCTTTGTGTAAATTGACTATTTCCTATGAACTGGCTAAAGGCTAGCTTGCATTTAGTTACAGGTATAAAATGATGTTCAGGCAATCAGCATGTGGATAATTTATGTTGTTTTGATATAGGGTCTTACTCTGTTGCCCTGGCTAGAACTCTACACAGATGAAGCTGACTTCAATCTCATGGAGATCATATAACAGTATATGTTCCAGGCCTCTGTAAGGTACCCGAGGATAGAAAACAGAATAAAGACTGGAATGGTGGTGAACTTTCAATGCCAGCCCTTGGGAGGCAGGAGCATACAACAGTTCTTCAGCAAACGCACCTGTCTGGCCCAGCACCCAGGGAAGAAAAGGAAGCTTCCCTGCTACCATGGCAGGGAAGCAGTGGGAAGTCTTCCATCACGTAGCATTCTCCAAGGCTAGAGAAGGCTCATCCACGCTGTGCTGGCTGGTTCTGTGTGCCAACTTGACACAGGCTGGAGTTATCATAGAGAAGGGAGCTTCAGTTGGGGAAGTGCCTCCATGAGATCCAGCTGTGGGGCATTTTCTCAATTAGTGGTCAAGGGGGTAGGGCCCCTTGTGGGTGGTGCCATCCCTGGGCTGGAAGTCTTGGGTTCTATAAGAGAGCAGGCTGAGCAAGCCAGGAGAATCAAGCCAGTAAGGAACATCTCTCCATGGCCTCTGCGTCAGCTCCTGCTTCCTCGCCTGCTTAAGTTCCAGTCCTGACTTCCTCTGGTGATCAACAGCAATGTAGAAGTAAGCTCAATAAACCCTTTCCTCCCCAACTTGCTTCATGGTCATGATGTTTGTGCAGGAATAGAAACCCTGACTAAGACACACACTCAGCCCTCCTCTTCCTTTGCTCCTACAGTACATATAATGATGGGTTCCCAAATATATCTACTCTCTACCGCCAGCAACTTGGGATTACTGCTATCTTGCCTGGAAAATCACTGGGAATCTCCAAGCGGGATCCAGGACCTCCTTGGATTATCCACATGTTTCAAATGCAATCACCAGGGCCCTCTGAGGGAAAGCAGAAAGAAGAATCAGAGGAGGTGTGGTAAAGAGACCTCATTCTAAGGGAAATACTGGCTCTGGAGATGAAGGGCATGGCCTACGAGTCCAGGAGGCCTCTAGGAGCTAAAAAGAGGCAAGAACTCGTTAGTAGTTTCTAGAAGGGACAAGCCTTGCTAGCACCCTGACTTCAGCCCAGTGAAACACCTACTGCAGATTCTGGTCCCTTAGAACCGTAAGTTTATGGGCTGGTGAGGTGGCTGAGTGGGTAAGAGCACTGACTGCTCTTCCTGAGGACCTGAGTTCAAATCCAAGCAACCACATGGTGGCTCACAAGCACCTGTAATGAGATCTGATGCCTCTTCTAGTGTATCTGAAGACAGCTACAGTGTACTTAATTATAATAATAAATCTTTAGAAAAAAAAAGAACTCTAAGCTTATATTGTTTTAAGGCAACAAAAATGTAGGCCGTTGTTACAGGAACAACAGGAAGTTCATATAATCTCATCAAATTTCACTTTGTCCTGGCACAGTGCTGACAACTTCCTGTGCTTACAGTAGCACTCTGGGTGCAGACAGAGTGCATCTCAGGGTCTTCCTGCTAATGTAAGCTCTTCCCTCTGTCCCCAATGGCCCCGGACCTGGGTATCTCTTGCTTCATAGCCAGAGAAGACCTGGAACTCCTAGTCTGCCTCCCCACCCCATGTACTGCTATGACAAGGGTATCCCAACATGTCCAGTTTATTTGGTGCTAGAAATCAAACCCATGGTTTTTTGCTTGCGTGTGGTCAGGCTACACAAGTACTCTGTCATCTAAGTTACCTCTTCCTCAGCCCCTTTCACTTTTCTGCTTGTCCTTTTCAAATATATGCCCAAGAACATGAAGAAACTTTCTAAAACTGTAAATTAGACCTTGCAATTTTTATCTCAGTGTCTGAGAATTCCAAATTTCACACAGTGGCTCATCCTCTTTGAGTTTTTTTTTCTTTCTTTCTTTTTTTTTTTTTTTTTGAGACAAGGTTTTTCTGTGTAGCCCTGGCTGTCCTGGAACTCACTCTGTAGACCTCGAACTCAGACACACACACACACACACACACACACACACACACACACACACACACACACACACACACACACACTTTGGTCTTTCCCTGAGTAGCCCCTCAGCTACTCAGGTTTAGAATCTTTCCCACTGCCTGGGAGCATTTTTCACATCTCCTGTCTGTTTTACCCAGTGTTCTGTCTGGGCTAGTGTACACCTGGCCACTGAAACACAGGTGAACAGCGTCATCTAAGTTGAGATCTGAAGGCCAGGGACAACCAGAACTTGTGTTGGCTCTGAGATCCGTTCCTACCATTCACCATAACACATCTTGTTTTCAAAATGATAAAAATAGTGACTGCGTGTAGAGCATACCTCACGGGATAGGGAATTGAGAACAGGTTCCGGAGTAACCTCCCTGTTCAACGCGGGTCCCAGTGCCTGCCATTCATCTGAAAGAACACGACTTTGTGGCTGTTTTCAGGGTGACGGAAAGTGTCAGAATGCAAAGCAGGACGCTCGGGATAAGTTATCGCAGAGAACAGATTCCGGAGAAAGTGACACCCTGGATGAATGCCTAGATGAATCTACGTCTCCTTCCAATCCTACTCTGGTGCCCAAGCGGCGTGGGAGAGGGCAATGATACTGGGCTCACGAGCTTGCTGTCGCTCACCCCCTTCCCTTCCGTGCCGCCGCTCCACGTTCCGCCTATCACCGCCGCTTCCGCGGCCCCGAGGCCCCGACGTGGCGCCTCCATCCCCGGCCTGACGCTGGCGGCACAGCCAATGGTAGCGTTTGCGGGGCGGCGCGCGAGGCCTCCCGCCGCCAGAGGGCGCCGCCGCCGCGAGCGTCGCGGGCTGGCAGCTGCGGCGGGTCGCCCAGGGAAGCTGCGAGCTAGAGCTGGTGAACGCACATCCCGCTGTGGTCTCCGCACTCCGCGCCCTCGGCGTCCCGGGTGCCGCCCCGCAGGTGAGGGAAAGGGACGCGCGGGCGCCGCGGGGAGGGTCGCGCTCGCCCAGTCGCGCGCGCGCTGCCGCCGCCGCCGCCTCGTGAGCACGCGCGGCCGTTAACGGACTCCAGGCGGGGGAGGGGCGCGGACCCCGGAAGCGGCTGCACGGGAGCCTCGGGGTCGTCAGCCCGGCGCGCGCCGCGGCCCCTGGCTCCTGGACTGCCTGGCCCACATCTGCGCACTAGCTTTCCGTTATTCCCGGGTGCTGGGTGGTCGCGGGTCGTCCGCGTTAATCGGTGTCTGGGTTTGGGGACGCTCTCGAGGCCAGCTGAGTGCGCGCTCGCCGGGGTCGGGTTCGCCCCTTGCGGGTGTTACGCGCGGCCCACCCCGCGTATGGGTGGCGACTGGTTTCCGGTGTTCGGCCGGGGGTTCGGAGACTGTACTAGGGTTCTCGGTTTTCCTTTCCCCACCCTTAAAGAATGGAGACCTGTCAGTTCCCATTAGCGGGAATTTCCGGTTAGGGGTAGTCAGCGCAGGGGTGTGGTCAGGTTGGAAGGTCCTGGCTTGGCCCAAGGGGTGGTGCCTGCGTTCTGACTGGGTGAATTTATTCCGGGGTTGGGCGTTTTCGGGTCCCCAGATGTTAAGATAGTCATAGTGTTAGGTATTTAAGACCTGTCCAGTAATGTGGCCACTGGTTATGTGGGGCCGTCGAGTACTCGAATGTGGCACAAGAATTGAGATTCACTTGTGGTTTCAATTTTTTGTTTGTTTGTTTCGAGACAGTTTCTCTGTGTAGCCTTGGCTGGCCTGGAACTCACTTTGTAGACCAGGCTGGACTCGAGCTTAGAGATCCGCTTGCCCCTAACCTCCAGAATGCTGTGATTTAAAAGCTGCGTGCCACCACCGCCCCGCTCTGGTCTCAGTTTTAAGGTCTGATTTGAAAGATTGTTTGGGAGGAAAAAAAAAAAAGAACGAAAAAGATCTCCAAGGAAAACTCCTATGCCTAGCTTAAATCAGCATGTGTTTAGCAAGCAGTGTGTTACATAGTTACTTGGGGAGATACCTGTTGTGGCTACGTTAGAATATAAAAATCTGTTCAGTTTCTTTTTACTTTTTTAGTATGGCCACTTAGTAATTTAAAATGGCAAGTACAGCGGGTATCCTTTTTTCGATTGGACAATGCTCGACTGGAGCGTCTGAGTGGGGGAGGGGCTGGGAGCTCTTGCCATCTGCTCTTCTCCTGCTTCTTTTGGAAGTAGCTGCTTTTCCTGGAGGTCCTTAAGGAATCCAAAGTTCTTTTCACCTCCGTTGAAGGGATGAACAGAGCTACTCCGTGTGTGTGTGTGTGTGTGTGTGTGTGTGTGTGTGTGTGTGTGTGTGTGTGTATGTATGTATGTATGTATGTATGTGTGTCTCAGAGTTGGTGTTGGTGTGAGATGTTCATCTTTGGACTAAATCAAGTGCATTGACAGTTTTTTCTGTTGAAAAATGTCCCCTTTCTGCTCTGTTGGACCAGCAGAGTGCACTTACAGATGGGAATAAGATTGAGTTATTGAGGTTGAATATCGTCAATATTTGGAGAGGGGTATTGTGCAAAGAACAAGTTGGTTAGTGTCCTCCAGGTGGACCAGAACACTCCTTCCCAGCTGTGTTCCTGTGTCCTTTGGTCGTGGGTTATAATCTGACTTACTTGGTTCCCAGATCTATGAATGAAATGAAAAATGAAACAATGTTCATTTGTCAGCTGTAAAGTTTTACAGTTGTTAATATTGACTGATTTTTGAAACCTGCAGGCTGATTTGGGTTTGTTCAACCCATTTGTAAGGGACTGGTTGATAGTCAACTGAGGAAATACTTTGAGTTAAGGAGGAGATAGAGATCAAAAACATCTTTAGACAGAACCATGGGAGGAAACTTGCTTTCTAGATAAAACCTTTGTGTGCCTTGTCTCAGCAAACCTACCTTTTCTCCGTGATCTTCAAGTGAAATGTGTTTCCAGTGCCGGGTGTCAGCTTTGTGCTGTGCTCCAGCCACTTAGAGTGAAATGGGAGGCCCCTTGGAACCCTGGAGTTCAAAACCAGCCTGGGCAGCAGTGAGGTCCCACCTCAAACAGCAAACAACGGTACAGTTGGAACAAACTTCTGAGGTATATACAAATGAAGAAAAATGTTGGTGAGCGCCCGTTCTCCTTACACACACAGACACACACACACACACACACACACACACACACACACACACACACAC
>JADRCC010506584.1:0-12487 GCA_019843855.1 Hylomyscus alleni
CTCATAGAATGCTGTGGTTCCTATCACTGGGCCAGGGAAAGAAAGTGATGAACTGGTGAGATAACTCAGTTTGTGAAGGACTCACCATGCATTTATGAGGACCTGAGTTCACATCTCAGAACCTATGTGAAAATGCTGGTGTGGTGATGTGTTGGTTATCCTGGCACTGGGGTGTCAAATCAGGCAGACAGGAGATATATAGGGCTTGCCAGCCAGGAAGCCTAGCCTGACAATCTCCAAGCCTGTGAGAAAAACTCTTTTAATAAACAAGCTGCACAGAGACTAACAAACAACAGCAGAGATACACATGTGCACTCAGACATAGAGACACAACTGTTTATACTTGAACACAGATACACAAGCTACAAATGCAAAATTGAAAGGTGATTTCCATTGAATAAGCATGCCTTTCATGAAGTCATGCTGTCTAATCAGCAGCTAACTACCACAGGGGCTGGAGGTATTGTTTGTGTACATGCCTATGCAAAAACTAATAAAAAAATAAGGAAAGAATGAAGATAATTTGGGAAGGCTTTTCTCTGAACTTGTATGTTACAAGTTCTGAAATTACGACTTGAGAGTATTGCCACAATTACAAAAAGAATAATGTGAACTATTTTCTATTCTAAGTTATTATGAGCAGTGTGTAGAGGTATATGAAGACGGGAAGGTTGACAGGTATTTACCTATTCTTTGAGTCAGGGGTCTTCCTACTTATCCCTAGTTGGCCTTGAACTCACTTTGTAAATCAAGCTGGCCTCAAACTCACAGAGATCTGCCTGCCTCTGCCTTCTAAGCACTAGGAATGATGGTACATGCTACCACAGTTGGTGACAGGCGCTTAGTAGTAGTACATTTTGTTATTTCACATCTGTACACTGTATACTTTGACTCACTGTTTTCTCATTTTCCTCCTACCTCAATGAGCTCCTTCCTCATATAAATCTCTTTACTCTATTACTAGTTACTATTTTGGTTAGTGTTCCACAGGATTTAATCAGTGCTGTCTAAGTGATTATGTGTTTGGAAATACCCATCAGAGCCTGCTGGGCTCACTAGTGAATACAGAGCTGGATACTATCACTGTCCTTCTCCTATAATCTCTCTACAGCCAATAGATCAGTAGGATGTTTTAGAGATGAGTCAGATATTTCCCCCTCCATAAGTGACTGCCAAGAGAGATAAACTTCTGTGGACCTAGGACCAGTTTGCTTAACCACTGTGAATTTGTATTTGCAATGGTCATATCCTGCTTACAAGACGTTAACAATGAATCCTTTCAAAAATGATATTGACATCTTGTTGGAAATTGTTTTAAAATGCAGCAGTATAGGTTTCTATCCCCAAAACATACAATATTATAAGTCTATTTAGCAATATATTGTTTATATCAGAAATTATTTGACTCCAGTATTTAATATTTCATAGATGACTTTGACTCTGGAATCATTTAACCAGACTTTGTCTCAGTTCTGCATACTGAATAACCATAGTCCAAAAGGTATTCAGCCTTATGTCCATAGTTCTTTATTTTATCAAACTTGCTTCTACAATATATTTTATCACAACATTTCCTCTTCCCCAAATCTTCCTGGATCATCCTCACCCACCAACTTCCTGTTGTCTTAACCAACCAAACCAAACCAAACCAAACCAAACCAAACCAAACCAAACCAAACCAAGCCAAAACATAACAAAACAAAACAAAACAGTAAAAGAACAAACATAAATTCATTCAATGTCCCTTTATTGATGGGCACTTACTCTTCTGAATTTTGTTGTCCTGCCATCTGTATCTAGCTTGTGTATAATTTTGAAACAATGCTTTTATGGAGTGTATATACCTTCAACTTTATGTTCATTGATATAGATGCAGTACAAGAACAACATTAGATAAGTAATAAATACTATAAAAATATCATTTACAACAATTTTATGGTATGAAAATGGTGTTTCTTTGGAAGCTTTAATATTTATTAAGACATATTTCAAGTGACTTTATTTCACATTGAATATTTCCCATAAGAAATTTCCAAACACAAGATGATGGATAAATACTATCTTTCACATTAGGAAATTTAAATCTTTATTTTCATTTAGTTACATTTGAAAAGTAATATGAATATACAAAGGATAGATGAATCCTCTTTGATTGATTTAGATATGGTTTTTCTCGTAGTGCATCTTTACATGATGAGTCCAATTCTAACCTCTGCACATATTTCCCCTGTAGTAGTTCTGCAGTGTATTATGCATGCTGGCTCAGTAAGGTTGTCCGTGTGCATCTCCCCATTCATAGCTTCAGATAGTAGGCAGAAAATGTGATCAAAGTAGGCTAAGGTGAAATTGCCCTATTCAAGAACTTGGGTGTTTCTGAACTTATTGTGTATTATGACATTTTAACTAAGACATAAGGAAGAGAGGGTGGAGGGGGGAGGGAGGGAGGGAGGAAGGGAGGTAGGGAGAGAGGAAGTGTGAAAAGAAGCTAGGAAGGAAGGGACAGAAAGGAAGGGAGACACAAAGATAGGAAGGAAGAAGGATTTATAAGCTGGAGTGGGTTCTCATATTGATTGGGTGATAACATTGACCCTCTAATGTATTTTCCACTGATCAGGTTTGAACAGTATTTCAGAAGGAAATGATCTTACTCTAAATTTCCTACTGAAGCAATGGAAAGGATAAAGGAAATCAGAGATTTTGAGCTAAAATTGTTAGTACACAGAGACAATGAGGACTCCATCATGAGCTGTCACAGTGGTTCCTCTTTCTTCGGCTATTGATGTCTTAATTGCACAAAATTTTGATCTTCTATTTTCATCTCAGGTCCTTTTTGGCACTAGGGTTCATGTGTTCTTGTGTCTGGGAGAAGCACAAATTTATCCTTCAGTCTCAAGCAGCATAGTATGGGTGAGCTCTGACCTCCCATGATAGCATTTAAAAATAGATTTTTTTTTTTTGATTTAAGTTTTATTGCATTATGATGAGAAAAGATACATGATTTCAATTTATCTGAATTTGTTAACATTTAAAAACATATAAGTAGATAGACCTAAATCACATTCTTGTTTCTGTTTTGTACCCCAACTCCTCCCAGAGACCCCCTGCAATACCTATAATACCTTTTTTGTCATATACTTTAAAATTTATAAAATATTACAACAATAATAATGAATATTATAAAAGTTGTTTGATATAGAACAACAATCAATTTAAAAGTCTTATGTAGATGCTTGTCTGAAAAAACATACATTTTTCTCAATATAAATTTTAAATAACTCCAAACATATTAACTGTATATTTTAAAATAATACATCACTACTAGTATTTTTTATAAGTTACTCTTTCTCTGAGATGAATGCTTTTCCAAATTATAACAGCCAATGAACCAGATTCTTACCCTCACCTAATGTCTGTGCCACCCTCCAAGTAGAACCATTGTTCATTGTAACAGTTGGTGAATGACTTTATGGATAGACCATCTTAATACACACATCATTTCATAAATGAATGTAACCTGTTCTCTGTGGGCTGAGAATAAAGTCACTCACTCAAGTCAAATAGCTTTGACCATAGCAGGAAGTATGTATCCAAAAATCGTGCCTACAATTCATTTCTTGGTGCAGCAGAACTGTCAACTCTCAGCTTAGTGACGATGGAGATAAAATCCTATGGTGATATGATTTAATTTAGCCCTATTTACAGGAGCAAAAACTGTGTTTCTAGATATAATATCTTTCTGTATGATTTAAGGCTAGATATGAACAACATATGAACATTGGAAAAATAATTTAACTTGTCCCTGAGAATAAATGATTTCCTATGATTGGAATGACTTTAATTTTGTACAAAAAATTTATGTAACCTAAATGATTTAGAGAATAGTGAATATTGTTAGATAGAATTCTTCATAAGATTTCAAAGACAGAACACTAATATCAGAGTTATTAAATGGTAAACTAGAACAAAGAGTAGTACCAAAGTAATAAGTTACCTAATACCATAGTGCAAGCCTTACCAGGGAAAGCCAATGTAACTTTGTTCCTAAAGTAAGTTGTGCTGCCAAATCTGTGCTCTAGGATGTTAAAATAGGGTTGAGAAGCATTCACTTGTCTTGTATTCCTTCTTGTTGTCTATTACCCATGAGTTTTTTAAGTGTGTAATTAAAATGAACTCCAAGAACACCAAATGGGAAATCAACATGGATTCTAAAATGGAGATAAGAAGAGTCAAACATAAAATTGGCTCATAATTTTTATGTTTTTAGTGTAGATCCTATCATGGAACAATTTTTCTATATTTCATGAAAATCCAGGATAAGGTGAAGAAGAACATTTTTTCTCAGGATGTTATCAGTCAACAAAATTTTAAAAAAATTATTGCTACATTAATGATTAAGGATTTACAGTTTGAGCCTATTAGCTTAACTAGTTTTGAGATTGGCAATACTATCTCCAAAATGAGTTACATGGATAAATCTTTATTTTGTGTCTGGATGACATGCTGAACTATCATTACATGGAAATACATTGACTAATAAAAACCTACGGGTTATTTTGTGGTGTAGTTCTGACATCTGGTATGAATGACTAAGTGTTCTCAATAATCAGAGCTATATTAGCACTTCAGTTATAAGGATTACCCTTTGGTCCCCAATGATGCCAACAAGTTAAATGCTTTCATAATGAAAATCTACATCAATATCATTGATCTTCCTGTTTGCAATGTTCTCCCTTCCCCAAATACATTTGCAAGCTACATAAAGATATAGCCCCTTTCAACTTAAAGAGTTAATTAACCCATGCCACTTAGCACTGTGAAAAAAAATCACTATCCAGAAGGGGTCACTTTCTCCTTAGATCTGTAGAGCATGTTAAATATATGAATAGCCTTAAAAAAAAAGAAACAAATAACAAACAAAAACCAAAACCCTCCTTTCAGTGCTATGTACAGACCATAAGTATCCTCAGGGTACAGAATAGGCTTGCCTCTTGTGTCTTCCACTGCAGTAAAATAAAAGTCTGATTGGACCTCAATGAGATCAATGAAATTGCCAATGCCAACTCCTGTCAGCAGATAAGAAAGCTGATCAAAGATGGGCTGTGTCTTAGGGTTTTACTACTGTGAACAGACACCATGATTAAGGCAAGTCTTTTAAAGGACAACATATAATTGGGGCAGACTTACAAGTTTAGAGGTTCAGTCCATTATCATCAAGGTGGGAGCATGGCAGCATCTAGGCAGCATGGTGCAGGCAGAGATGAAAGTTCTACATCTTCATCTGAAAGCTGCTCGTGGAAGACTAGCTTCCAGTCAGCTAGGATGAGGGTCTTAAAGCCCACCCACAGTGACACATCTACTCCAACATAGTGCCATAATAATGCCACTCCCTGGGCTGAGCATGTACAAACCATCACAGACTAATTATCTAGAAGCCTGTGACTATTCAGTCCTTGGCTCAATTCTGGAAAAGCACCTTGGTTCAATGGAAGGGCAGGCATATGGACATGAAGAAGCTGAGGGGAATTGCCAGTACTTGGATGCCTGAGAAGGTGACCTGAATGAGAAGGAAGAGAATCCTGAATGGCCTTCTCAGGAGATACTGTGAATCTAAGATTAACTGCCATATGTATCGCAATCTGTACCTGAAGGTCAAAGGAAGTATATTCTCCCCCCACCCCCAAAAAAAGAAAAATGGATGTTCATGGAACAAATCTACAAACAGATCACAGACAAGGTCTGGTAGGATGAGATCATTAAGACTGTTCAAGGAGGAGGAGACCAAGAAATAGAGCTTCCCTCATGTTTGTACATAGTGGTTCAACTGTGGCCTCACTTGAACAAGTTTCTAAAATAAAACAAGCCTTTGACCTTTATAAAGCAAAGCAAAACAAAATGAATAGCTTGGTTTAACATTTTATAAGGACTGCACAACTATATCTTTTTGCAAGCCAGTGTTCAACTGGGAAATTTGCAGATAGGAAACATTTAAGTTTTACTTCAAAAATTTCATTCTCAATATATCAGGTAAGAATCAGGCACACTAAATAATGAGTAAATTTTTGTACTCATACACATGTGTACACACAGAGATATAAATACTCATATACATAATTAAATATACATTTTGGGAAATAAGTAACTTTATTACTAATTTTTTTATTTCACCTTGCTTAAGTTAAAATATAGCCAGTGTACTTTGCATGAAAAAGTGAATAGGACCCAAATAAATATAAATGGTTATTTTTATGTTTTGTGCTGTTAGAATGTAGTGTTTCAACAAACTTTCATTAACAAGACATTGGAAAAATCTGCTTGGAACTTATATAGACTTAGACAAACATAATTCATTATCTTACTAAGATTCTTTGAAAGAGACCATGAGAAAATAATAAAACTAAGCTGTAAGAGTTAAGTTCAAACGTCCCTTGTTCCTAATGACAGAATCTAAAGCATCAAGACAAAAGCATACCAAGGTATTTTGAAAGTACACATCATTTATGAACATGCTGGCATCACTAGACAAGTACTCTAGATGTAAAACCTTTCATAAAGGACTGCCTGGAACTTTTCTTCTTCCCTCATCACAGCTTCATGATGGCTTCAGTTGTTTTATTTTTGCTGTCTTGTTTCATTGTTGTGCAACATTTAAGAAAGACTGTCTTTACTTTTTAAGCTATGTGTATATGTTTGCATTTAAGTGTGGCTTTGTATATATGTATGCAGTAACTTGAGAGGCCCTGTGTGTCAGATCCCCTAGAGCCAGAGTTGTAGATGGTTGTGAAATGCTTGACCTGGATGCTTGGAACTGAACTTGGGTCCTCTGCAAGACAGTGCACACTCTTAACTACAGTGCCATATCTCTAGCCCCATTGGTATCTAGTATATTAAGATGTCACCTGTTGTATGGCATATGCTGTTAGCTTTTGATGGGTCAAATGTATCAGAACATTTTCAAAATTCTAGGAGGAGCAAGAATGATTGGTTTCTCTTGCAGTACCACAAGGGAATGTTTTTTTCTTCAGAAGGCAGTGTCATTTATTGCCAGAAGAGATCGTATTATGCCTTATCTGTAAAATGAATCATAGCTGGTGTTTTGTGTGGAAGCTCAGCATCCAATGGACATGGTAGCACAAATAGACAATGTGGATGCTTGAGCTTTAGATAATTGTCATATTTGATCATTAGACATTTTACATTCATTTCACTAGACTTTTTGGAATGACTTGTGTGATTTAAACATAATAGCATATGAAGCACTGCTATAGTATGAATATTTGATATGGAATTTTCAGTAGAACCCATTTCCAGTACTCTCTTTGCTTCCTGTACACAATCAGATAAGCAACTGGGTTACATCGCAGGATCTCACTGATAATGATAAGTCCCACCTCAAGTGCACAGTGAAATAACCAGCTGAGAATAGATAGAAACCTCTAGCACAGTGAGCAAGCAAAGTATCTTTCGTTTAAGTTGACATTCCTACAGGTACTTATTGAAACATAACTAATATAAATATTGATATGAATTTGATTTTTTGTGCCTATCTAACCAAGTTGCTCATAAATTGTATTAGAAATTTGAAAATGTTTAAAGATGCATGCTACAAAATGCTCAGGAGAATACATGTGGAGCCTAATTTAGGATTTTGGTGAAATTATTAGAGACAAGAATGTTGAATGGAATGGATATTGAAAAGTCTGTTGTCCTGAGTGTGCCAATAGGACTAGAGAATCTATGGTGGGTTGGACTACCCATTCATGGTACAATGAGACAAATAACTTGTCTACATTGATGATCTAAGATGGATACTTCGTTCCTTCTTAAAAGGTGGGAAAAATACCCATGGAAGGAGTTGCAGAGACAAACTATGAAGCAGAGACCAAAGGAAGGACAATCCAGAGACTGCTCCACCTGGGAATCCTTCCCATATTCAATCATTAAATCCAGACACTATTGTGGATGCCAGCAAGTTCGGGCTGACAGGAGCCTGATATAGCTGTCTCCTGAGAGGCTCTGACCGTACCTGACTAATATAGAAGTAGAGGCTCACAGCCATCCATTGGACTGAGTACAGGGTCCCCAATGAAGGAACTAGAGAAAGGACCCAAGGAGCTGAAGGGTTTGCAGCCTGTTAGCACAAACAAGAATATGAACTATCTAGTACCCTCAGAGCTCCTAGGGACTAAAACTCCAACCAAAGAGTACATATGGTGGGACTTATGGCTCCAGCAGCATGTGTATAGCAGAGGATGGCCAAGTCGGTCATCAATGGGAGGAGAGGTCCTTGGCCCTATGAAGGTTCTATGTATGCCCTAGTGTAGGGGAATGCCAGTGCCAGTAAGCAGGAGTGGGTGGTAAGCAGGGGGAGGCGGAATGGAACAGGGGTTTGTTTTAGTTTTAGTTTTTTTTATTTTATATTATTATTATTATTATTATTATTATTATTATTATTAATTATATTTATATTATTTTATTTTTTGTTTTAGGGGAACCTGGAAAAGGAGATATTGTAAATAAAGAAAACATCTAATTAAAAAAAAAGAAAGAAAGCGGCACATCTAAAGACAGAAAGATAAAACCCTTACAGATCTGAAACAGAAAATGCAAGTTGGGTTAAGCATAGAGGAGACAGGAATTGTGAAGGCCAGAGAGAAATTTAAGATTTAAAGTCAAATATCCCAGAGATCTAGCTATTCTTTATTGTGTTGGTTTGCTTCTTCTTTTCTTTTTATTTGACTTTTTCTGTTTATTTGCTTTACAACATACTTTAGGGAGGTATGAGAATCTGTAACACTTTTTAGATACATTTTTCTAAACTCTGGCTGCCCATTTATAAAAGCACAAATTGAAGTATTTTAGGCCAGAGGAAAGGTGGAAACGGATTTAGTGATTTCTAGCTTTAGGGTTGAACTGGCTGGGATTTCATCCCCAGACAGAGATATAAGAGGAGAGACTTTCACAAGTATGCTTTTTGATTCAGAAATTCTTGGTTTAGATAAATTCAAGGATAGAAGGCTAGGTCATATGGCAGAACTATTTTAAATTTTCTGACAAACTTCCATATTCCTTTCCACAGTAGATACCAATGTTTACATTCACAATAGGAAGGCATAAGGATTTCCTATTGTTTATCACAGTGCTGTCCACGCTAACTAAGTTATAGAATCCATCGCTCAACAGAAGAATGGTTAAGAAAAAATGGTGTATGCATACGAAATGGAATGTTTTCAGGCATAACTTAATAGTAAAGTTATATAATTAGCAAGAAAATGAATGCAGTCGGAGACAGTTATGTTAAGCCAATCAAATAAGTCTCAGTAACACAGATATTATTTGTAATTTACAAGTCCTACATTTCTATAGCTACATAAAATTTTATATACAGATGACATAGAGGTATAAGTGGAACTTGTCAGGGAGTGAGGACTGATGGGAGTGTGGGAATGGGAAGACGGGAAAAGAGCAGAATATGATGGTGAAATGGTCAAAGTGATATATATATATATATCACTATATATATATATATATATCACTTTGACCATTGTATATGAATATATATATACTCATGAAATGATTTTATTTGACCAACCTAATAAAAAAGGAGTGTTAGGCTCACAGAATCTACAGCACTGTCAATTATACTTATCTCTATTTGGATATATGTAATAATAGTGATAGTCATTTTATTAGATAGCACAAATAGAATGACTTTTGTATCATTTCATCCTCATCTCCTTCCTGTCTACAGTATGGATGTGTTGCTCTGTGAAGATGGCTTCCTGAATTTTGATTCAACTTGGCCTTAGTGGTGTGAATACAATAAAACAAACAGACTGGGAAAGCACACACACGTTTCCTTTGGTAGTCTATTCCTCATCTATCATAAGAGCAGAACATGACACTGTCAGTAATATGCTACCACAAAGAGGATCCATTTTCTATGGCATATCTGAAGCATGCTAGTGTCTCAATGTACATTGTCTCAGGTCAAGAGAAATGCTACTGATTCTATAACATGTAGATGAATCCAGTCAATATCAGATGAATTTGTAGATAATTTGCAGGATATTTGTTAGAAATTCACTTTCATTCTGTTGAGGTTTTTGAGGAGTTTGCTACAGCAAAGTCTAGTCATCATTTGGACACTGATGGTTTCTGTAGGTTAGAACTAGACACAGAAGAAGGATTGTGGATTGTTGTGGTTCTACAATGCCTTGAGATATACTTCTGGACAATGTGAGAAACTTAATCTAATAAGAGACAGAAAGAGTGTGGATCTGGATGGGAGGTGAAACTATAATTAGAAAAAAATCTATTTTCAATAAAAGAAAAAACAGACTTCACATTTTTATATTACTTAACTATGCAAAAGATGAGTACCCCACTTAAGACAACAGTTTATCAAAATGATTTGAAAATATATAGTGAGGATTAAAGATATCATTAGGCCATATTTCAGTATCTGTAGAAGAACAACAGCAGGAAGCTGTTATGCTAGCTCAAAGTCCAAAGAGTACAATATTTTCCAGAAGCATGCTATGAGAAGAATCCAGGTCCCTAGGCTGGGACAATTGCAGATGATGGGACATTTCCATTTGTAGAAAATATTTCTCTCTAAATTGAGACTATATGGAGAATTCACTTGATGGTTAGGAGACAAATGTTAGACAAAACCAAATTGACTAGAGGAGAGTACACATCTCTACCATGGGACTCTTTTCTTTTTCTACATGAAAAGTACAACCCCTAACAAAGTCACCATTTGATCAACAAATGTATTGAGTTAGGTTGACACCTAGGAATGATAAGCCACAAGATGTCATCTTTATGGACTATGGCAGTGAATTAGAGCATAGAAGAAACATCATAATATATACCTCTGTACTTAACTCAATTTTAGGTAACATCTACTTAATGTGTGTGTGTGTGTGTGTGTGTGTGTGTGTGTGTGTATGTGTGTGTTAGATGGAGTATTAGTTGTGCATGTGCCATAGTTGATGACAACTTTTGAAAATCTGTGTTGTTCTTCTACCACATTGGTTCTAGGGATCAAATCCATGTCCTCAGGCTTGGCAGCAAGTTTCTTTTCCTGCCAAGCAATTTTGCAGACTTCTTAGGCATTGATATATGTTGATAATAATGATAATAGATATACATTGAAAAAATATAGTTCATTTGAAAATAGTATACAATATTTTATAATTTCTCTGCTATGAAATAGAGAGAAAAATCTCTATGCTATTTAGTGTCTCAGTGTGAAGACTATGTCCATGTCCTATGGACAGTAAGAACTTTAAAGTGTGCCCCTAAGAAATATGCACACATAGAAATTGATATTTATAATAATTGAATATCCGAGTAAATAATTATATAATATTCAAACTTCCTTGATTTATCTATGTCCATATATCTTGCGTATCTTTCTATTTCTACATAGATGAAAAAGAAGAGAAATAATAAGATTGTATTTCATCATGCTTAAAGGTTTGTATGCCATAAATCTTGACTAGAACAATAAGAGAAGTCTTATTATCAATTCAATATAAATAATGTAAAAATAATAATTTTGCCACCTCTCTCATTTTATCTTGTCTTAAAGATGTTATAAGAAATGGGTCTTCCTATTTCATATAACAATAAAGGTTACAAGTTACGACAGTTTCATCTTCAAAGCCTTTTATAAATGACTGAGAATATTGCCTTAGCATTAATTTAATCTGCAGAAGCACCCACTGGAGAACAGCCATTACTCCTGATTTATGTCTATTTTATTAGCTCCAGTTTTCCAAGCAGATACAGCAAGCTCTGAAACCAGTCTTCCCAAGCCTTGTAAACTGTTAGTATAAACTCAATTTATCTGTTGGCATAAACTTGATATCCGCTCTTCTTTGGAAGTCTTAATTTAATAAACTGTACTGTGTAAGGTGGAGAGAATGTGGTTTATAGACATCAGCTCATCAGATCCCAAGTCTCACTGAGAGCTTTATCCTTGTACAAATTATGAGATGTTTTCATTGGGAGAACTGAACTTTTTTTTTTTACTTAGGAACAATGCATGGGTAAAAAAGAAATAGTCCTATAGCATATGCAATCATTTTTAAGGTATTTCATGGCCTGCCTTGAAATTCATGCTCCTTCTATCTTCCTAGCAAACAAGAACAAGTCTAGTGAAGGTATACAGCAATAGCTCTAGGCAGTAGTTCTCCTCCTGTTAGTTTGCTTCATGGTTATCTTACACACACACACACACACAGGCACACACACACAGGCACACCCACACACACGCACACACACACACACACACACACACACACACACACACTCTTGTTTCTGTACCTGAACTTTGATTGAGTTGAGCATAGAAATTTCCACTAGTACCCCAGTATGTTTCATCTGTTAACATATTAACATTAATATGTTCTAACCTCAGGTTCTAACCTCAGAGTGCCTATCCTCAAATTCTTCCCTTTATGGTGCTGCATGAATG
>JADRCC010506633.1:0-13160 GCA_019843855.1 Hylomyscus alleni
GCATCAGATCTGATTACATGGTTGTAAGCCACCATGTGGTTGCTGGGAATTGAACTCAGGACCTCTGGAAGAGTAGTCAGTTCTCTTAACCACTGAGCCATCTCTCTAGCCCCTGACATTAAGTTTTGAGGACAAGTTTTTAGATGTATCTCAGTGATAGGATTATACCATTTCTTTCCTCCCCCCCCCACCCCAACTTGTAGTAGCTGGATGCAACCATAAATCATAAAATTGATTTCCTTGCTGTATTGGGACTTAGCTTCAGATGGCAAATTTTTGAGAATGACTGAATTCTATTCTGTATATAAAATGAAGGTATTTGGCTAAAATAGACAACTCTCTCCATCTTACTGGTTTGCCTTGCTATTCAGGGATGTGTGGTCCTGGGATGGGGTGTTTAATCTCTTAGCCTCATCTTATTAAGTCCCAACATCAACCCAACCCTGAACAGGTACTCTCTGTCTCCTTGAAACAGGATTTATGTGGCTCATCCTCAAGTTCATCATGTATTTGAGGATGACCTTAAATCTTCTACATCACCTCAGTCCTGTGCTTGGTTTATGCTACTGGTAATTGAATCCAGAACCACATGTGTATGCCTGGCAAACACTTTACCAATTGGGCCACATGCCTAGGTGCATTCTTAGTTATAAGCAAGAAGAATCATTGCAGGAGACTGGAAAAGCTTGATAGTGCTTTCTTTCTTTTTTTTTAAAAACAAAACAAAAAACAACACAAACATTCATCTGTGGCCCCCAGCTAAAGAACACTATCAAGGTTTGGTTATTTCAGATTCTTGAAAATACTCATTTGCAGTGTTTGCAGACTCATCACTATGTGTTTTAGAATATGTTTCTGCTTTGACAACAGATAAGTATTCATAACTACTAACTGTTGGCAGAGCAGGAGCTAGATTCAGGTGTTCTGATTCTCTGTTGAGGTTCTGTGAACAACTCACCAAGAATACACTGTCACACTATTGTCTATTAATAGGAGTTCTGAGGGCCCCATTGACTTTGAGAAGTGATACCAACATTCTGACTGCCTATGTTCTGATCATGCCTTCCCACTGCTCTCCTGCGTGATCCTAACCACTCCCTACTCTCAGACTCTTCAGAGTGGTGTTAGAAGGCAAGCCTACACTATTATTACCTCAGTGATGAATACTCCTTTAATTAGCCAAGTCTAGGTTTAACTGAGTACAGGTTAAATGTTTTTGACTTGAGAATTCCCTCTTGTCTTGATTGAAGTAGCTGTACCAGATGGCAGAGGAAAACTATATTTTACTATATGAGGCTTTCTTTCACAGCAGTGATGGCTTTTGCTGCATCTGCATCAGCGTTTTTGTTGGGGCTGTGGACCATCATTGGGAATTGAATCTAGATCCAGTTGTAGTATGTTTGTGAGTATTTTAACAGCCAAATGAGTCCCCAGAATATCAAGATGCCACCTTTTTCAACAGTAGGCACACTATATATAGAGGAGTCACAGCCCATGGAAACGTTCACCTTTTTAATTGGTTGTCATCTGAGGAATTTAAAAAAACAAACTCAAGTCTGACTAAATTGGTTTGTGTGTGTAGGATGTGCATATGTGTGTAGAGTTTTTGAGTTTCTCCTAAGGAAAAAAATTAACTATTAAGGGACATAACTGGTCTCTTGTTAGAGTCAAACAGGTGAGGAATATAAACTGGAGAGCCTTGCTGGGATCCTCATTAAGGATCAGACCCTGGCTACAGGGATGTGATTGCATCTATGTTCCACAGAAGGTAGACATACCAGCCTGTGAAGGGAATCTGAATGACAACTGACATTGTTACCCATGTTGAGATTTATATACCCTCATGGACTTATTCACCCTCTTTCTTCCTACTGCTTTTTATTTCCTCTTAGAAGAAATCTACCCCTGTGTTATAGCCACTTGCAGTTCTGGGATTGCTCAGGTCATGAGCTAATAAGGCTGAGCTATTCTTACATAGTTGAAAAACGACTTTAGGAGCTGTGTCATTTGATTATTAGCTATTAGAACTAGAGACACCTCAACTAGTCATTTAATAGCACCATTGTAATTTTCCTATTAAGATCTTTGTTTTCTGTGAACCTTGCGGCAGCTTTAAACCTTATTTAGAGTAAGTAAAGACACAAAAGAGGTTGGTTATTTCATGTTTTACATTCAGAAACACCAAAATATGAATCATTAAAAAACTGAACTGAGTGGAATCTAGTGGAGTAACATATCTTTGAAGAGCACATTTGTACTGTCTTTACATAGCTATTTACTGTAGCTATTACAACCTTGATATTACATAAGGTGAATGTAAACATCCTTTGAAAATATTTTTATAAAGTGCTATTTGTTAATTGAAATGGTGTAGTTTTTGTGAATTGCTGTGTATTTCCTAGTGACTGCCATGTATTTTATGTTGCAATAATATTGATTATAAAATCGCCTTTCTAAATTAATGTGAAATGACTAAAATTCCTTCTGTCTCCAGTAAATTTCATAAAGGAGTAAGTGATGATTTCATAATTTGTTATTAAGTCTTAGTGTTTATCAAAAAGGGAAAGCAAGAACGAAAAGGATCTGACATGTTCAGATTGTCAAAACACTGAATATTATCGAGGGTTCTGGACAGTAAACTTAATCAACTTCCTTAGATGTATAGAAATATGTCAACAACTTGTCCTTTGTTAACAGTTGCTCTTTAGTTGAATGACCAACTAAAGGTGTGTGTATGCATGTATGCTTTTAAAATTAGCCACAAACATCCTGTTCTGAATATTCATTTTATGTAAACCTTTATCCAGCTTCTCAAAATGCAGAATTTACTAATTCAATGTATTTTGTAGTGCTGCAGGCCAAACCCAGTGACTGATCTGCAAACATTTGTCCACAGCTACTTCATGAACCTTGGGTTCTTATTTGTTTATAGCTGTGTTATGAATGGAGCAAAGCTATCTCTTGTGAGAGAAGATTAGAGGAAACCATGGGCAGAGACACAGGGCTGACAACCAAGGTGCTCTGCCTTGTTAGTGTTTCAAATCTGTGACCTGGTACGGCCATCTGCTAACCCAGAAAACAAATTCAACTTTATTTTCAGGAAATTTTTTTACTATCTTACCACAGCTTAAAAAAAATGTTTTTGAGTTTATATCTGCAGAGTTTATATAAATCAAAACTGTCATTCTCCACTTTAAAAAATACCATGTTTAACATGGGCAAATTTTGTTCATTTTTAAAGTAATTTGTGATTTATAGTATAAGAGCTTATGTAGATTAGTTCCTAAGAAAAGAATTTAGAGATCCTTATCTATCTAGCCTTGATATTAGGTTAAATCCTTACTAAATTTGTCTTTAATTAGAGTACTGTACCTGTGTTACTGTTCTTTTAGACAATGTATCACTGCCAAATATACTAATTTTTCTTTTAAAAAGTGTTAATGAAAACCATTTTAAAATTCCAACTTATGTGGCTACGTTAAATAATAGAATGCACAAGAGCCCTTTGTCAAGGTGTGTTTGTCTAATTAGATTGCAATGACTTATTTAATTTGCGAAATAAAAAAGTAGCTAAATACAAGAAATCTCCATCTTGTGATTCTTTCTAATGTAGCTTCTATTTGATAAGTAGTGAAAACATAATAAATTGAATAATTTTTATAGCATTTTATTGGGAAAGTACCAAAAAGTCCATATACCCATGGCAGACATACATTTAATGACTATTTACTCCACAAGCTTCTCGAAAAATTTGGAAAATTTTAAGTACAAAGCTTAGGACAGTACAATATAAGAAAAAAAAAGCTATGATGACGAATCACCATTCACTGGTGATATTCTACAACAATTGATTTTAGAATGAATAATTCCCCTTTTATGAGAGAAACTCGTAGTTTTTGTGATGGTTATTTTTTTTTGTTGAGATTTTGTTTTCAAAACAGTGTATGTGTGTGGCTATATGTGAGCATGTGCCTTGAGTACAGGTGCCCTCGGAGATTAGGGGAGGATTTCAGACCATCAGGCTGAAGCTAGAGCCATCAGGGAGTGTGCTGGGACCCAAACTGTCTAAGAGCATGATGTGCAAAGTTACTTAGTGAATAACCAGCTAAAGCAGCAAACTGCTGACATTCCAGCCCAGTAGACAATAACATACTTGTTACTTTTAAAGATTGTAACATTTCTCCACCCACCCCTCCCTCCCCCCATATTTCTGTACTGTCTTTTCAAATTAATGACCTCTTTCCTTTGTAATTGGAATAAGTTGTTTTATGTGACAGGGTTTTTCTGTTTGGCCCTGGCTATCCTTAGAACAGACCTCAAACTCACAGGAATGTGCTTGCCTCTGCCTCCTAAGTGCTGGGATTTAGGACATGTACTAACATGCTGGCCTAGAATAGCATTTTAAATAAAAATTGATATAAAAAATGGCAAGATTAACTTTAAAGCGAAAATTTCGATGTTTCTGTCTGCCTTTATTTCTGGTCAATTCTCTGGCAGAAAGAAGCAAAGTTAACCATTTCAGTCTCCAGAGATAGTTTTTCAACGTTTTTCTTTGTCATACTAATTTTATGTTTATATGCTGAAATACCATGACCAGAAACAACACAGAGAAGAAGGAATTTATTTATTTGTGTTTATGGTTCCAGAGGGCTACAAGTTCATCATGAGCCACCTTTAATCTCAACATTCAGGAGACAGAGGTAGATAGACCTTAATTGAGTTTTGGGCCATCCAGAGCTACATTAGTGAAACTCTGTTTCAAAGAAACAAAATATTGTCCTCATGCTGGCAAGCTGAATGTCCATATCTTCAAGTGAAAGCTGTAGGCCCAGAGTAAAGAAAATGTGCAGCTTTAAAGTCAAAGCAGCACACTTCCAGTGCTGCACTCCTCCAGCAAGACTACCTCAATAGCCTCTGCCCAGCAGTGCTACCAACTGGAAACCAAGTGTTTAGATGCCAAATCTTATAGGGACATTTCTCAATTAGAGCACTATGTGTAATTTATATACTACTGACTCGTGCAGAACTAGTTTTTCCATTAATTTACTCATTTTATATCTTAAAATCAGCCCCCCTTTCCAAGATCCACCCTCACATATGCCCTTCGACCTACCCCTTCGGCCCATCAAGTCATTTCAGGACTAGGCACATTCTCTCCCACTTATTCTAGAAAAGGGTGTCAGTGAGGTGAATGGATGTAGGGACAGCCCCTGCTCCATTTGTTGGGGGACCCATACGAAGTCTAAGCTTCACATTGGCACCTCTCTCTCTCTCTCTCTCTCTCTCTCTCTCTCTCTCTGTATATATGTATATATACATACACATGTACATATGTATACATGTATGTACACACACACACACACACACATATATATATATATATATATATATATATATATATATATATATATATATTGATCCAGCCCCTATATGCTCTTTGGTTGGTAGTTCAGTCTCAGGGAGCCCCCAAGGGTCCAGGCTAGTTGATTTTGTTGGTCTTCCTTAGGAGTTCCTCTCCTCATCAGGTCCTTCATTTGTTCCCTCAATATTTCCTCCTCGACCTCCATCTAGTATATGCCTGTAGGTCTCTGCAACTGTTTTTATTGGCTGCTGGGAGGAGCCTCTAAGAAGACAGTTATAGGCTCTGTCAGGAAGCCTTCCAGAGTATCATTAGTGTCAGGGATTAGTTCTTACCTATGGGATGAATCTCAATTTGGGACAGTTATTGCAGACATACAGATAGACCAGCATCATTTGTTGAAGGTGCTCTAGTTTTTCCATTGTATGGTTTTTGCTTCTTTGTCAAAAATTAAGTATCTGTAGGTTTGTGTGTTTTTTGGGTCTTTGATTTTACTCCATGCCTGCCTATTTTTATATCAATGCCTTGCAATTTTTAACTACTATTATTCTATAGTACAAGTTGAAGGTAGGGTTGGTGATAACACCATAATTTATGTTATTGTACAGGTTTGTTTTGGCTATCTCAGATTTCTTATTTTTGAATATGAAGTTGAGAATTGTTCTTTCAAGTACTTTAAAAATTGTGTCAGAATTTCTATGAGAATTTTATTTAATCGTAGATTGCTTTTGTAAAATGGCCATTTTCACTATGTTATTTCTAACAGTGAGCATGGAAAATCTTTCCTTCTTGTGATATCTTTTTCATTTTCTTTCTTCAGGGACTTGATGTTCTTGTCATACAAGTCTTTCACTTGCTTGGTTAGAGTCATACCAAGATATTTTATGTTTGTGGCTAATGGAAAGAATGTTTTCACCCTAACTTTTTTCTCGGCCAGTTTTTCATTTGTATAAAGGAGATTATTGATTTTTTTGAGTTAATTTTATATCCAGCCACCTTGCTGAAGATGTTTATCAGCTATAGGAGCTTTGTGATAGAATTTTGGGGGGTCACTTATGTATACTATAATATCACCCATGCAGACTTATTTAATTTAGTATTGTTTTCCAATATAGGTACAGAACACCAACACAATCTGACAGAGTAAGTTAGAGGGAGTATGATTCATTTTAGATCATTTTGGGGAAGCTTAATGGTTAGAGATCTTAACTAAGTTTGTAGCTTTGTGATTGGCTGTATTGTGATAGCACACAGGAAGCAAATAGAGGACAGAAGGTAGGTCCTGGATGTAAGACTCTCCCCCAGTTACTGACTTCCTATAGCTAAGCCTTGTTTCCTAAATGTTCCATCACCTATCTTGTCAGCAGTTCCAGATGGGGAATCAGGCATGAGACTATAGTGTACATTTCACATTCACTGTGTCAAGCACAGTTTGTAAGGTGTTAGTAAGGTGGTTGGTTTTTCAGAGCCTTACTGGACTCAGGTATTTTCTTTGCTTTGAGGCAAAGAAAAGTCTAGACAGAATCTGTCACTATATCTGAAAGAGGCCTGACTGCCTTAGATCTTCAAGGATAAAACAAGGCTGGGAAAGTGCAAAAAATATAGTCACTATGTTGACCAAGGAGTCTGGGCTCTGCACATGTGATCAAACACTCAAGGTCATTTATGTTTTTCTGAACTAAAAGTTCTTGAAGTCAAAATTGTGTGGAAATTGTATTTCTCCTCAAAGTACCATAAAAAACTCCCCTGCTGCAAATAATGGCAACATTACTATAAAAGTGCCATTCTGTTTGAACCATAGAAAGGTTTACCCACAATCAGAACATCACTGCTTCACTAAATCCCCAGTTTCTGAGAAAAACCTGCAATAACATATGTCCAGCATCTGACATAGTTCCTTTCTACAAGGTCTAAAGTAGACTACGGGTTTTCGTGCCTGTATCTCAGCATGCATTTGCCATGGAGCTTTTATCTGTTCATTTGTGAAATGAAGAAAACCAAAAAAGTCTCCTGAGGTTGTGTTTTGGGAAAGGAGGCATCAGTGGGAATTTCATAAAATCCCTCCCTGTGAGCATACAGAGGTTCCTTTTTGTTACCTTTGCTTGTTGAATTTTGTGGCATTTGGAGAAAGCAATAACTGTGCCCCTGGTTGAAATAGAGCAGTATTCTGAAGGTTCTCAAACTGGACACCAGATGCTGGTGCACAAATCAGAAGCCTCCTCAACCTGAATCTAATTCATTTTGTGAGAAAGGGTAAGGAATGCAGAGACCATTTGCAAGTATAAAATATTAGCTTCAAAATATTAATATAAGAGCCGAGGAGCTGACTCAGCAGTTAAGAGCATTTGATACATTTCCAGCAGACCTGAGTTTGGTTCCCAGAACCCATGTCAGGCTGCTCACAACCACCTGTATTTTCCTCTCCAAAAGAACCAATGCTTTTGGCTTCTAAGGACGCCTGCATTATTGTGTACATAAATATGTTGTAAACACACACACATAATTAAAAATAAATGTTCATGAAATATTAAATACATAAAATGTATACTAATGATTTTATGGTCTTCAGTATAGCATTTCCTCAAAGAATTAGACTAATCTTCCTGAATGAGAAGCGTTCCTTTTCCAAGAGGTAGCCTTGACAACTAGGGGATCATTTTTTAGAAAGATCTGCCAAGATAAGAAAGGGAGAGCAAACATAAAGTCAGTAGGGATTATTATGCTGTTAGCAGTGAGGAATGACCATTCACATAGTGTTTCAACAAACACTCTGTTTGGATAAAGCCAAACTCTGAAGCCATTTAGGGAGCATCTTCTGAGAATCTGTCTAAATCTTCTGAGAATCTTCACTAAATCTGGTCACCAGCATTGGGAAGCATGAGGGGAGAATATGTGAACCATCCACACTTCAGAAACCAAGACAAGTGAAAACTTTGGCAGATAACTGGTCAGGGTCAGAAAAATCACCTTTGTGGTCACTTGTGAAGGCCAAGTCTGCTGTGGTAAAATGAGAATTTCTCCCATAAGTTCACCAGTTATCTAGGAATAAGAGATTCTGGGAGTTTCCCCTGAGTCAGTGGGTGACTATACTTAGCCAGCAACTGAGAAATCTTATAGTAGGGATGAAATGTGGGCCAGGTGAAACACATAAATGTATCACACACACAATATGTATGTATTATCTTATGTAGGATGTGTATAGGGTGTGTTTTTTTTTCATGTGTGTGTAGAACCATGTACACATATATGTGTGCCTGTGGTCTAAAAGGCAAAGATAGACACTGGCTGCCTTCTTTGCCTGTGCCCCACTTTATAGTTTATGGCAGTCTTGCACTTAAACTAAGAGCTGATTTGTCAGGGTGACTTGCTGGTTTGTCTTTGGGATGCTGTTTCTGCCTACAGGCTGTCTGTCATGATTGCTTTCCCAACACTTACGAGTGCTGAGGTTCCAAGCTACAGTTCTACTTTCAGAGTAATAGCTTTAACCCCTGAACCATCTCCTCAGTCCCACACTGTGGAGTTTAAATAGGAAAATATATAAAGAAGAAAGTTAAAACTGACACAATAACCTAATAATTCTACATAAGTACTGACTGGAGCTAGAAATGAACAAGGAATCATGAAAATGATTGGTCTGTTAAAGGGACAAGGGGATGTTCTGTTTCTTTTGATTTCTATTTGCCAGTTTCATCTTGCTTTTAAGAAGGAAATACACAGGTAGTACTCTGTCTAATTTTCTGAGGAACTGTCAGATTGATTTCCAGAATGGTTCTACCAGCTTGCAATCCCACCAACAATGGAGGGGTGTTTCTCTTTCTCCACATCCTCGCCAGTATCTGCTGTCACCTGAGTTTTTGATCTTAGCCATTCTAACTGGTGTGAGGTGGAATCTCATGGTCATTTTGATTTGCATTTCCCTGATGACTAAGGATGTTGAACATTTCTTTAGATGCTTCTCAGCCATTCGATATTCCTCAGTTGAGAATTCTTTGTTTAGCTATGTACCCCATTTTTAAATAGGGTTATTTGGTTCTCTGGAGTCTAAGTTTTTGAGTTCTTTGTATATATTGGATAATAGCCATCTATCAGATGTAGGATTGGTAAAGATCTTTTCCCAATCTGTTGGTTGCTGTTTTGTCTTATTCACAATGTTCTTTGCCTTACAGAAACTTTGGAATTTTATAAGATCCCATTTGTCAATTCTGGATCTTCGGGATAAGCCATTGGTGTTCTGTTCAGGAAATTTTCCCCTGTGCCCATGTGTTCGAGGGTTTTCCCCACTTTTTCTTCTGTTAGAATCAGTGTATCTGGTTTTATTTGGAGGTCCTTGATCCACTTGTACTTGAGCTTTATACAAGAAGGTAAGAATGGATTGATTTCTATTCTTCTATATGCTGACCTTCAGTTGAACCAGCACCATTTGTTGAAAATGCTGTCTTTTTCCACTGGATGGTTTTATATCAAGTGACCATAAGTGTGTGGGTTTATTTCTGGGTCTTCAATTCTATTCCATTGATCTACCTGCCTGTCACTGTACCAATACCATGCCTTTTTTTTTTTTAAATCACAATTCCTCTGTAGTACAGCTTGATGTCAGGGATAGTGATTCCCCCAGAAGTTATTTTATTGTTGAGAATAGTTTTTGCTATCTTGGGTTTTTTTGTTATTCCAAATGAATTTTAGAATTGCTATTTCTAACTCTATGAAGAATTGAGTTGGAATTTTGATTGGTATTGCACTCAATATGTTGATTGCTTTTGGCAAGATGGCCATTTTTACTATATTAATCCTGCCAATCCATGAACATGGGAGGTTTTTCCATCTTCTGAGATTTTCTTTGATGTCTTTCTTCAGAGACCTGAAGTTCTTGTCATACAAAGCTTTCACTTGTTTGGTTAGAGTCACACCAAGGTATTTTATATAATTTGTGACTATTGTGAAGGGTGTTGTTTCCTAATTTCTTTCTCAGCTTGTTTATCCTTTGAGTAGAGGAAGGCCACTGATTTGTTTGAATTAATTTTATATCCAGCCACTTTGCTGAAGTTGTTTATCAGGTTTAGGGTTCTCTGGTGGAATATTTGGGGACATTTAAGTATACTATCAAATCATTTGCAAATAGTGACTTCTTCCTTTCTAATTGGTATCCCTTTGACTTCCTTTTGTTGTCTAACTGCTCTGGCTAGGACTTTGAATATTACTATACTATATTGAATAGGTAAAGAGAGTAATATAGTTGTCTCCTGAGAGGCTCTGCCAGAGCCTGACAAATACAGAGG
Source organism: Hylomyscus alleni (assembly GCA_019843855.1). Classification (NCBI taxonomy): domain Eukaryota; kingdom Metazoa; phylum Chordata; class Mammalia; order Rodentia; family Muridae; genus Hylomyscus; species Hylomyscus alleni. The sequence goes on from JADRCC010506633.1 coordinate 10,636, forward strand.
TGGATGCTCCCAGGCAACCATTGGACTGAGCATAGGGTCCCCAATGGAGGAGTTGGAGAAAGGACTGAAGGAGCTGAAAGGGTTTGCAACCCCATAGGAAGAACAACAATATCAACCAACCAGATCTCCCGAGCTCCCATGGACCAAATCACCAACCAAAGAGTATACATGGAGTGACCAATGGCTCCAGATGCATATGTAGCAGAGTATGGACATATGCATTTATTGGACAATAGTGGGATGAGGCCCTTGGTCCTTTGAAGGCTCGATATCCCAGTGTAGGGGAATGGCAGGTCAGGGAATTGGGAGTGAGTGGGTGGGGAAATACCCTCATAAAAGGAGGGGAGTGGGGAATAGGATAGGGGAATTTCGGAGGGGAAACCAAGAAAGGGGATAACATTTGAAATGTAAATAAATAAAATATCTAATAAAAAATGATTCAAGAAAAGAAGAAAATACACAGGTGAAAGAGTTACAATTTACTCATAAATTCTAGAAACTTAGACTAGAATTTCTCGTGTTAATTTTATGCACACTATGAGATTTTCTTTTGTATTTTTATAGGTTAATAAAAAATTAATAGTGAATGTGTGTGTTCCTTTATGTAAACTATGAGGATCTCATGCATATAGATGTCTGCTAAGCCAGAAGAGGATGTCAGCTCCTTTGGAACTGAAATTTAAAACTATTGTAAGCCACTCAATGTGTGTACTGGTTCCTTAACCCAGGTCCTCTGCAAGAATACTGTAAGTATTCTTAACTACTGACCCATCTCTCCAGCTGCTTATGTATATTTTTTTCTCTTAAGAAGAAAACCTAAAAGGCTTAACAGTCCATGATGTGACTAGACCATAAATAACTCAAAATCACCCTATTGTGTACTTTTTAACTTATTCTATGTCTTAGGATGACAAGGAAAGCTGTATTTATTTCCAGTGTACATCAATATTTGATAGGTTTCTATTGCATCTATGAGGAAAGTGCTTTGGAGACAAGATTCGTGATAAAAGAGTCTACATTGATATTAAGATCTAATAGGTTGGCTGGGCTGTTTTCTGAAATATTATGAATTTTATACTTCAAGGAGAGATGTTTGAAATGAGGATGAGAGGGCAACTGGAGAGGGTTGAAAGAACAGTAAACTGATCTTCTAAGTGAGGTTTGTCCCTGAGGTGAGTCTAGTAAGAAAGGAAGCCCATGGACTAGCATAGGGGTGTGTTGGTCTTAGAGATGAGAAGTGAGAGGGGAGAAAGGGGAGGAGAGTGAGAAAGAGGAGGGAAGGGAGAGAGGGGAGAGATTGGAGGGGAGGAGGAAGGAAGAGAGGACGGGAGGAAGAAGTTTTTAGAAGAAACTAGTGATAGGAGCCTGAAACTGTAGAGTGTATGGGGAGAGTATTAGTCCTTCGTTAAGGGATAATGAAAATGTTATGTGTGAAAAAGTTCATTAAATATATCCGGGCCTTACAGAATTTTTCTAAGGTAATTTGTCAGTATTCTAGTCATCATCGAGTCATCAACTGCTGTCACCTCTTTGATACTTTATGATGAAGCATGATACTGTTCCTTAGCTTTGGAGTAGAGAAGACTATGGAGTTGGCTGTGGTGAGATTCAATGCTAAACAAGAGGGGAAGGTTTCTACAAATTAAAATGAGCTTTAAACTTAGAATCCACATTTCTATTATTTATTGTTTCAAAGCATATGGGGATTTTCCGAAGTTTCTTCTCAAAGGGTTGCTCAGCTCACAATCCAGATCCACAAATTGCAAGTGATTGCACTGCCTGTGATTGAGACATGAAAATTATGTAGCAAGTAGTGACAAGCCAAGTCCACTGGGACACACACATACACACTCAATCAAGGTGCTTCACTAAAACGTGTGTGATTTCCATGCTAGTCAGCTTCTTAAAGCTCATCATATTAAAATGGCCAGCAGACAGATATGCTTAGCTCTAGGATTTCTTGCATTTTTGTGGGCTGAATTGGGTGCTCAAAACAAAACAGAGGAACAACAATGCAGATTAATGGCCAAGTTTAATTTGTCTGGATATGTAGATGCCAAAAATCATTCACTTGTTATTGCAGGACTGTTTCCTATTCACTCCAGAATCATCCCAGTAGATGAAGCTATTTTGGAGCCAGTATCACCCATGTGTGAAGGGTAAGCCATCTTCTTTTTTGCCAATTCAGGTGGTGGTGGTGGGGAGGGGGGAGCACGGGCTTGGGTCTCCAGCTGGAGTCTTGATGCTGTACAGAACATTTGCTCCTCACAGAGTGCTTTGTGGTAGAGCAGCAACTAAGAAGTTGCTAGGCGTATGCAGTTAGGGGCTGCTACCCAGATTTGCAGAATCAGAATCTGTTTTTAGAAGACTCCTGTTGATTCATGAATGTACTGAGGTTTCAGAAGAACAGAGCAGAATTATTCAGCATTGCAGCTTTACTGTTTAATAGTAAAGACTAAAACTCTTTTCAACAGAAGCACACTGGAGGGGAGCACTGATTTATCTGAGTAAGACCTACCCTGGCA
>JADRCC010506637.1:0-14130 GCA_019843855.1 Hylomyscus alleni
CCATGGCTCTTCAGGAAGGAGGCATTTGATATATGTTCCATCTCATGTTTATGCAACAGCATTCATACAACCCAAAGTTCTCACTGTTCACACTATTAATTTTTTATGTAGTTTGGTTTTTTAAAAAATAGACGTGTTCCACCTGGGAATCCTTCCCATATTCAATCACCAAACCCAGACACTAGGATCCCCAATGAAGGAGCTAGAGAAAGGACCCAAGGAGCTGAAGAGTTTTGCATTTTGCAGCCCCTTAGGACGAGCAACAACATGAACTAACTAGTACCCTCAGAGCTCCCATGGACTAAACCACCAACCAAGGAGTACACATGGTGGGGCTAATGGCTTCAGCAGCGTATGTATAGCAGAGGATGGCCTAGTCAGTCATCAATGGGAGGAGAGGACCTTGGTCCTGTGAAGGTTCTATGCCCCAGTGTAGGGGAATGCCAGGGCCAGGAAGCGGGAGAGGGTGGGTTGGTAAGCAGTAGGAGAGGGGAGGGAAGAAGTTCCCCCCCACCAGGGGAAATTGGGAAAGGAGATATCATTTGAAATGTAAATAAAGAAAATATCTAATTAAAAAAATAGATGTGTTTAAAACTTTTTCCTTCTCCTTTCACCGTGTAAGTTTCAAGGATTGAACTCATTAGGCTTGGTGGCAAGTGCTTTTTAATTCCCTGCATTTTAATTGCTGTTAATACTGTGTATACCTATCTCATTGGAACAAATTAAGTCTGCAGTTATAAGACTGTCCTGTTCATATGATCAGTTTCTCATGTTTAAGAACATAAGAAACAGGACCATAGAAAACCCAAGCCTTTGAAGAGAGCCCCACATACTTAGTGACATCAGCTTGCAGCTCAGATGGGGGTGGGGGTGGGGGTTGTTGTGTTGTGTTTTGTTTTGTTTTGATGGTAGTGTGGGGCAGTCCCTAACAAATACTCACACTATTTCAGCACTCCTCTGGCTCATAGAGGAAGAGAATGGATGGCTCATTGTTTATGAATTACTGGCTATTTAGAGTATGACTTTTGTCTTTATCATTGAATAAGTATTCCAAACTGAAGTAAGCCACACTGACAAGGACTATTGTAAATGTTCAGGAACTAAAGCTGATATATTCTTCTGTGCAGGCCAAAGGAAAGAAACCTTTATTTGTACAGTTGATCCTGGAAAATATATGGAGTTTGTATGATGCGGTGTTGAAAAAGTAAGACTGTTGTAAAATTGTTTCTTTTTGGGCAGAGTCATTTGCCCATTTCCCAGTCTGATGAGTCTCTTAGACAGCTGAGCTTGACCAGGACAGTGAACCCAGAGGAGTTAGTTGTAGGGCTTGGAGACAACTTAACGGAGCATGTGTGGATCTAGTAAGGGAGAAGGAAGGACTGGGGCAGCAGTGTGCTGTGGCCTGCCAGGGTGATGAGAGCCGAGGCTGCAGAGGAGCAGAGCTCACAGAAGCAGTGTTTGTGGTGGGAGAGGTCAGGTTGGAAACTAGGGAAAACCTTACCTGGTACAGTGGAAAAGAAAAGCGGGCTTTGTAAGTTTACTACTCTATGGGCAGAATCAGAACGTGAGCATTTATTTGTAAGGCTACCCTGGTAGACATAGCTTGTTTCAGCAAATTGTGACCTGGTCCTCTGTGCCAGGTTCTGAAGGAATGTTCCAGTAGAGCTTGGGGAGTCCCCTGCCTATCAGGATCTCATCACTTATTTTTAGCTTTTTCTGAAAAAGCAACATGCAAAGAAAAAAAAGGTATCAAATAAAATTGAGCTAATTATTTATGCCTTTTCTCTCTGATCTTTCCCATAGGGACAAAGAAAAAATTGATAAAATTGTGACTTCTTTAGGATTAAAAATTGGAGCCCGGGAGGCGCGACATTCAGACCCTAAAGTCCAGATCAATGCCATTTGCAGCCAGTGGCTCCCCATATCCCACGCTGTCCTCGGTATCCTTTATTTTAGTGGTTTTTAATTAGTTGGAGTTTATAAAATAAGAGAAAAATAGGATTTTATTGGCAACCAAATAACCCTCTAGAAATAACTCATTCTGATCCAATGTCTTTTCTGTTTGCTGAGTGTTTTACCTTGAAGCAGTACTAAATAATTAGAAAACTTAATGTCCTAATATTGGTTAATATTAATTCATCTCTAAAATAAAAATAGAATAATAATAAAATAGATTTACTATATATAAGAATAAAACTTTTCACTGGTACTTTTGAGAGTAGTTATCTAGTTATTGGACATTCTGGAGCATGTGCAAATTTTCTTCTTTTTTTTTTTTTTTTTTTGGTTTTTCGAGATAGGGTTTCTCTGTGTAGCCCTGGCTGTCCTGGAACTCACTTTGTAGACCAGGCTGGCCTCAAACTCAGAAATCCACCTGCCTCTGCCTCCCAAGTGCTGGGGTTAAAGGCGTGTGCCACCACTGCCCGGCATGTGCAAATTTTAAGACATGAATCAGAAAGCTGAGTTGTCCTACAGCCTGGACATTTCTGTATAAATGTGCCTGATTGTCTCCATTTCCATAGAGTCATTCTGCACTGAAAGTATAGCCTCCTTAACGCCAGGCCTCAGCTATGGTGTGTCACAAACTGCCCAGTCCCCTTGATATGACATCTGAGCGAGTGGAGAAACTGATGTGCTCGGGATCACAGACATTTGAGTCTCTTCCACTGGAAACCCAAGCCCTGAAAGCAGGTGAGGGAAGGTGCACACATTGCAGTGCCTACGCTAGTGACTTATTTTGCTCTATGTTAATCTACAGGAAGGCCTGTTTGTCACATTGATTTCCACAAATAACCACTTTTAGAGCTGACTGTGTGACCAGCTTTTGTTCTGCTTCTCAAAGTTTCCCTTTCAGTAGAGCATATTGCTAACTCCTCTGAGCAGCAGCCATGGGTGCAGACTCCTTCCTTCGTACTCTTCTGATCTCATTTTATGCTTCTACTTTACTCCAGCTTCCTAAATAGCCAAGCATGTGTTCCCTGCACTACGAAGTCACTACCGTGGCTGTCTCCTAGGGACTGGAAGCGGTTCCTAGGATTTACAAATGCTTAAGAGCTACTGACACACATTCCTCATTTGAGGAACACCAGCATTCCAAGTTCTGTAGGCACTGTGTGATTTATCTGTCTGTGTTCATTGTCTCCAGTTCTTCTCATTATACTGAAATGTGTGCTCTCTACAGCCCCAGTCCACAGACCTCTCTAGTTAGGCCTACTATGGACTCTTTGTTGCTCTGATGGCCCTTTTCCCATCCTCAGCTGACCAGCTATGTCACTAGCAGTTGACATAGTTGATTACTTCTTCCTTCTTGGAACACGGGCTTCCCTGACTTCCATGTGCTGCTATTTTCTATGTCACTTTGTCCCTGGCTTTTTGACTCTGTATGTAACACACAGGTCCCATTCGTATACCTCATTTTATCTGTGATCACTCTTGGTGCAGAAGCTCACTTGACTTTTGAATGACAGCTATGTGCTCATAGTTTCCCCATCTGTATCTGCATGCATAGGTACTTTGTGAACTCTAGACTCACTAGACTTGCATAGCCTACCCACCACTGCCTCTGTTCTGCTCTGCTTCTCCCAGGTATTCTGTTGTAATTAGAGCTGTGTCCAGCCTTTCATCTACTGAATCCAAAGACCCTGGAATCATCTGTGGTTCTTATTGACTTCACACCCCTTTACTCTATTAGCAAATACTACAGAGTTTTCCTTTAACATATATCCAGAACCCAACTACTGCTCAGCAGTTCCACCTGCTTCTCCAGGCCCAGCATCCATTATCTCTCACCTACTCTCCTGCTCGCCTGCCGTGTTCTTTAGCTGCAGACAGAGTGATGGGATTATCATACTCAAAACTCTTCTGTTCTTACTTTCTGTAGTTTTCTTGTTTTGTGTTATTGTTTTGAGATGGGCTTTCTCTGTATAGTCCTGGCTGTCATGGAACTCAGTCTGTAGACCAGATTGGCATCAAACTAAGAGATCCTCCTGCTTCTGCCTACCTAGTGCTGGGATTAAAGACATGCACCACCAACCACCCTTCTTGTTTGATTTTTTTAATGTTGCATTCTTTGTAGAAATTATTTTGATTTGAAGTAATGTGTTTTCTAAAAAGTAATAACCAGAATGATTTTATGCCTCTGTTGTAGATTATGAAAAAGATTAGAATCTCTGAAGTAGTGATATATGTTGATATAGAATTGTGTTAAACTTTATATACTTAGAGAGTTGACTTTTTTATGGTATTGAATCTTTATTTTTGTTACTCTCTTGATACATTGTTTTAAAGTTTATCATCATCATCATCTGCATATGAATGTTTTGTCTTCGTGCATGTCACTGTACCACATACTTGCCTGAGGCCTGATGTTAGAAGTGAGAAGCTGGAGTTACTGATGGTTTGAGTTGATATGTGGGTACTGGGAATTGAACTCAGGTTCTCTGGAAGAGTAGTCAGCGCTCTTAACTGCTGAACCATCTCTCCAGCTCTGATGACACATTTTTGTCTGTTATATACATTAATTTGCCATTATAAGGGATAGGAACACATTTATGGAACTCTATTATTGAGGTTTGATCCTGGCAGCAGTACTTTACTCTTTTTTTTTTTGTTGTTTTTTTTTTTGTTGTTTTTTTGTTTTTTCGAGACAGGGTTTCTCTGTATAGCCCTGGCTGTCCTGGAACTCACTCTGTAGACCAGGCTGGCCTCGAACTCAGAAATCCGCCTGCCTCTGCCTCCCAAGTGCTGAGATTAAAGGCGATAGAGGAACAATGGCTTGGGTCACTTGTGGGTAGCCAAGCCCTGCCACCAGCTGTGTGTCCAGGAAGAAGCTCCCAGTTCCTACCCTTCAGCTGTGTGTCCAGGAAGAAGCTCCCAGTTCCTACTCTTCAGCTCTGCTTCCTTTTCTGTCTTCCAACTCTCACTCTTTCTTTACTGTTTGTTCCCTGCAAACTCTGACGTGGAATTTTTTTCACAGTTGTAAAGAGTTACATGTTTAGATGATGCTATATTCTAAATGTAATTGTTGTTCACAAAAGTCTAGGTTTTTAATCATGACATTTTGCTTCCTGTTTGTTTAGCTTTTATGAAATGTGGAAGTGAGGATACTGCTCCAGTCATTATCTTTGTTTCCAAAATGTTTGCAGTTGATGTGAAAGCCTTGCCTCAGAATAAGCCAAGGTAAGAAGAAGAGGGAAGTCAGGCTGGGCTGGGGGAAAGGCTTACGATTGGCTGGCCGGTGGGCATACAGCTGAGGTGTGGGTAAGAGGGTACATATATTGCCACTCTTCCTCATGCTTGCCTTGGAATTGAGCACTTTCTTGGGCTTACTTAGAATCTGTTTATCATCTGGTCTTTTATATCTGTAGAAAGCTGTTGAAACTAACTCTTAAATACTGACTTTATAAATGTATAGCTGTAGTAATGATGGTTGTCTTTCACTGAATATGGCAGGCATGGTGTGGGCCAAGCCAACCCTGTCTCTAGGTATGTCTGCCTCATTGGAGACTGCATGTCTGATCATCAGTTCTCTGTATATCGTGTGTCTGCAGAGGTTGTGGAGAGGATTTGTGAAAGTTCAGAGAACCTATCTACTCTCCATTGTCCCCTCTCCATGTGTTCTTCTCCTTCCCAGGGTGCCTGTCTTCCCTTCTAGTTAGACTTTGGGTTCAGACGAGGCAGGTGGTTCAGGAGGACACTAAGACACATTGCTGAGAATGATGAAAAGAGTTATTAATCACATAGACAGACGGGGGAGCAGCATTGCAGGGCCGTGAAGAGAGTTCAGGCCCCAGGACCAGAGACAGAAAGTGTGCTGTGGGGGGGGGGGAAGGTGTCGTCTTACGCCATTTGAGGAGTGGGGAGGTTCACAGCAGAGGCTCAAGGTCATCCTCTTCCTAGGCAGGAGGCTGGGGAGAGGGCGGGAAGAGGGCAACCCTTTGACACAGCTTCACTTCCCAGATGAGACATGCTAACATTAGCAAGTAGCTAGCAAAGGGAGAGCGTCCAGGAGAGGGGCTTGGGCAGAGGCAGAGACAGAGGCTGGAGTCCAGTACACCTTCTTAGAGGTCTGGTCATCTCTAGAAATCACTGAAGAAACTAACTTCTAAACTGATTGCCCTGACTGAGATTCTCCAGTGTATTCTTCACTGTGCTCCAGAGTGATCTTCTCAAACCTTTTTGAAATGTTTCTTTCTACATTTGTTTGTGTTTGTTTATTTTGTGGGAGTCAGAGGGCAATGTGTAGGAACCAGTTCTTTCCTATACTACTGGAGTCCTGGTGATGGAACTCAGATCTCAACTCAGGCTTGTGGTAAGAACCATATCCATGGGATCATCTTTCTAGCCCTTCAGAATAATCTTTCCAAAGACTTCCCTCTGACCATTAGGGCTCCTGCCCTGTTATTAATTCTCAACACCTAGTTTTTCCTAAAAGATGAAGTGTACTGTTGGAGCTCAGTGGTACTTTGTGTTTATTGCCTTTTATGCCTGAATAGAGTTTTTCTTTTTGTATGGTGTGATTAGCAGAGAACAGAGATTAATGGAGAAAACGTTGTTGAGTTCGGGGATCACTGTGGAAATGAGTCTGTCCAGGCCTAACCCACTCCAGCCATGGGCGTTAGTAAATTGTTCTCTTTCTCTGGTGCTTGCGTCATTTCTTCCGCAAAGTCCTGTCCTTCATGCTGTGCCTCCTCATCTTAGAGAGGCTTATTTTCCCTCTTCAATAAAACTCTGCTTATTCTTTAAGAGAGATTTCTGTACATAGCTTGGGGTTTTGTGTTTTGATTTGGTTTTTTGTTTTAGCTTTCTCATTGTGATTTGAATGTAAACAATCTTCCAGCATTGTTGTTCTGAAGAGAAATGAAAGAGTGAGTGAGTAAATGACTATGTGGATGAAGGACGAATGACCTCCAAGGAGGGAAAGTGTGGGCAGTGAGCAGCAGAAGAGGAAGTTAGGGACCAGGAGGCAACTGAGTGAGTAGCTGCAATCGATGTGGTGTGTAGCCACTGAAAGTATCTCAGACATTAGAGAATGCTGAAGAGTTGAAGAACACCCCCCAGGCCTCAAAATACATTTACTTACCACTTAAAATTCATCCTTTGTCTTTTTATAGATAATAATGGTAACTCTGCCTGTACTACTTTGTTTTGTCTCCTGAGTATTTTTTCTTTAATAGTCTTCATATATCCATGTGTTTTGGTGGAGCAATCAATTCTCTGTAAAATTGTTTTACTGACTTACTTTGCTTTCTCACTCCATTTTAATACTCATTTTATACCATACAGTGTTTTCAGATATTCCCGAGTTAAGTCACCATCCCTACCTTGTTCTTTTCTATCTTGTGGCTGAGGTTTTTCATATATGTTGTACTGCCTTTAAATGAAGACATCTACCATTGGGGGGTGATGTGATCTCATCTCATCTCTGCTGTAGTAGGTGTACTAAGCCAGGGCCAGCAGAATATTCTTTTCCTTGGGTGTAAATTAGCATACACTAAATAATGATAGATGGTGAGGAAGAAAATGGAGAAAGACGTGCCAGGCACCTGCTGGATGCTGGATGCTTTGCCCTCATTTCTTAGCTCTCTCCCTTTGTTGTAGATGATGTCTCTGTATTCTCTATGGGATTGTCTCAGGGATTTCTCTTCTGTTCTGCTGGTCTGTCTCTTCATCTCTGAGGCACAGACCTGGTAAAACCACGTCAGAGGTCAAGCTTTAACTCCACCACCATGGAACTAGCAATTGGTTTCGGTTCATTAAGCTCTTAGGATGTTCCTGCAACACCACCGAGTGTGCCACTTAGGTCCAACAGCAGCTCTTGTTTCAGTTTGACTTGTGAGGAAGTTATAGAACCTTAGGGGGGAAAATACAGTCACATAGCCTGTTGTATTTTATAAAAATAAAGAGAGGAGGAATATGTTTGGTGGAGGTGCGGTAAGGTGTGGGGGGAAGGAGGTCCCTCCACAGGCCCATGCTGAGGCATCCCATCCCCCTGAGGGACTAACTGATGGTATGGTATAGAGTAGAGTTTATTCAGGGCACGGAAAGGGAAGTTGATAGGCTAGTAGAGACAGAGAAAGGCAGAGAAGGAAAGTAGAGGAGTCAAGGCAGGCCATGAGCACATGGAGAGAGAAGGAGGAGGGGAATGGGGAGAGAGGAGGAGCAGGAGGGAGAGCACAGAGCTAGAGCCAGAAGTCTAGAGAGAGAGAAGGGGGCAAGCAGCCCCTTTTATAGTAAATCAGGCATACCTAGCTGTTGACAGGTAACTGTGGGGAGAAGCCTAGACAAAATGCTAGCATTACCAGAGGAATTACACAAGGTGTGGATGCAGCTGCCTGGCTTAAAAACCTGTCTTCCACAGCACTCCTGCTGTAGAATCTACCTTCCAGCATCTTACAGCATGTTAGTACCCTGCTAACTCTAAGCAGGCAGCTCTAGCCTTTGTTCCTTTGTATATTCTGTACCTTTGCTTTGCTGTTCACTAGAAATTGGAGTTTTCTTAGCCGGGCAATGGTGGCACATGCCTTTAATCCCAGCACTTGGGAGGCAGAGGCTGGCGGATTTCTGAGTTCGAGGCCAGCCTGGTCTATAGAGTGAGTTCCAGGACAGCCAGGGCTATCCAGAGAAACCCTGTCTCGAAAAAGAAAAAGAAAGAAATTGGGGTTTTCCAGGAAGACCTGCCCTGCTGCCCTCGTCTTTTTGTGTCTCTGTGTCCTTGAGAACCAGCTTTTAGTAGTTGGATGCCACATCAGACAGACAGCTCTTTTCTTTTGGGCTACCTACTCTCTGTTATCCGTGCTACCTTACAACATGGTTGTCATCTGTACTGACTGCAGCAAGCTTCTCTGCCATCTTATTTCTCCCACCAGCATCAGAGGCCCAAGCATGGCAATTGTGCATCCAGCCTGAAGCCAGCTGGACTTCCTTTGCTACATCTTTTCCTTTCTCATCCATGTGCCAACATAGCGTTCATCTCCAGTCAGCATTCTCACCTCTGGTCCCTAGAGCTGGTAGCTGCTCTCTGTTCAGGAAGTGGCTGGTTATCTGTAGCCTAGCCAACTTACCACCCACAGCTATTTCCTTACCCACAGAGCTCTTTGTTCTGAATAAATACTGGATGTCTAACAGACACTTAATGACTCCTGTGGATTTCCCTTTGCCTGCTTTGTTCCCTCTTCTAGCATCCCAGTGCCTGTAACAGGGCAGGGCACAGTAGGTATTAATCAGTGGGTAACTAAATAGCAGGCTTTGATTCATTTTATACTAACTGGTCACTATAAATGCTTATTATTTTTGCCTGGTTTGCATTTACTTACTTACTTACTTACTATTTTATTCTAGAAAAAGTCTTATAGCCCAGGTGTCTTAGTTTCCTCTCTATTGCTATCATCAACACTATGACCAAGCAACTGCAGGAGGAAAGAATTATTTGGCTTATATGTCTGTGCCACAGTTCATTATAGAAGGACTCAGGGCATGGACTCATGGCAGGAACCTGGAGGCAGAAATTAAAATGAAGACCATGGAAGAACTCTGCTTGCTAGCTTGCTCCTCATGGCTTGCTTTAGCCTTTCTTATACAATCCAAGACCACCTGCCCAGAGAGAGCACTGTCAACAGAGAGCTGGGACCTTCCACATCAATTACAATCAAGAAGTCTTCCAGAGACTTGCCTATAGGCATTTTCTCAATTGGGATTTCCTCTTCACAGATGACCCTGGCTTGTATTAAGTTGACCAAAACAAACAAACGAACAAATAAACAAACAACCCCCTGGCCTCAAACTGGCAGTCCTCCTGACTCAAGTCTACTAAGTTCCAAGACTACAGCGAACAGTACCAATTAGCTACTTAAAAGGTGCTTCTATGTCATGTCGTAAACTTGGACTTTAGGATTTAATAAAATTATACTTCTTTTCTAACCAAAGCTAAAATTAAATTTCTTTTTCTTAAGATGGTGATTTTTAATTTTTACTGACTGGAAGATAGTGACCCTGGAGTTTGGACCCAACAAATTATACTTGAATTATGGCTCATGTAGTATCCATTTAACTTTGAGTCAACTTTCTTAAGCTTCCTAAGTCTCTGTTTTCCTTTGTATGAACTGGTGGTGTATGGTGTGCTTCCTTTAACTGCTGTGAAGGTCATGTGCTGTAACACATGTGCAGTGGTAAGCACGGGGGACAGACAGTGATGAACTCTGTAGGGAGAGCACTTCTCACCCGACTCCTGTACTCTAAAGTGGTAATAACAGTGAATACTGTGTTCCGCATTTGTATTTTATTTCATACTTTCAGATACTTGTGTGTGTGTGTGTGTGTGTGTGTGTGTGTGTGTGTGTGTTTATCAGTTTAGCCTTTATCAGTGTCATTCTTCAGATGCTGTCCACCTTGTTTTTGTTTTAAAGACAGGATATCTCACTGATCTGGAGCCTAGCAAGTAGGCTAGACTGGGGTCCTCTGTCTTCCATTTCCCTGGCATTGGGATTACACATGTGTACAACCAATCACGGATTTTACTCTTGAACATTCTTTTAGCAAAAGACTGAATCAAATAAACTTGCAGCGGAAGTGTGTAGCTTGGGACAGAAGAACAGGAGTGGAGTGGAAGATATAGCTGTTGATGATGCTAAAGAAAGAGGCAGGAAGTGGACAAATCAGACACTGCTCCAGAGGGCAGAACAGCAGCTGTTGTGAGGAAGCAGGGTGCATCCTGTATTTACAGGTGTTTAGAGGCTCCCATGAAGAGGAGCCATTTCCTTCAGGGATGCTCAGTCTCCCTCCAGTGCTCCAAAGGCCTCTCACTTTGACTACCTATAGTGAGGTGGGTCTGAGCAAGAGGCACAGATCCCGGGTCTGGACACTTGCTGGGGAAGATAGGTAGCATGAGTTTCCATCAAGCTGGTTCCTACCTGAAGAGCACATCAGTAAACAATCTGAGTTAGGGTATCATTAGCTCCAGGAGCATGTGGCTCCTTAGAAGACAGGGCAACAATGCCTGTGCCCACTACCTATCTATGTACACAGTGCCTATCTGCATAGCCTCTGGTGCTCAGAGAGAAAGAGGAAGGAGACAAGGCAATGTGGGAGATGAGACTTGGGGCTGTCTTCATGTTATGATTCAGAGTGAAATAGAAATTGTAATATCAAAGGCAAGAGGCAGTATGGGAGAGAGGCAGCGCTGAGCCTAGACAGTGTGGTGCAACTCTGCTTCTGTAGCTCAAGCTCATGCTTCAGAGTCATCCCTGCAGTCTGGATGTTCAGCCCCAATACAGTGGTGAATATGCCAGATGCTACCAACTCCAGGGCCAGGACTGGTACTACTGTGTATTGGGGTTGGACATGCAAGGGGTAGGGAGTGTTCATATGAATGCCTGCCCTAAAGGGAGACTACTCCTGGGGACCCTTCACTTGCCTGGTTTCTTCCTTCCAAACCCAGATTCCCAACCAAATGCTCAGTCTCTACCGTACCTTTTATAAGTCTCATTTCAGAATTAAAGCTCTAAGTACCTTCTCTGTCTGTGTCCTGATACAAATGAGAGTCACTTTTCATGAAGGAAAAAAAAAACATTATTCCATTATTGCTAATGGCTTCTCCCTCTACTCAGGCTGCCGCCTGGCAAACACTCATCCAATTTATACACTGCCTTTACTGTTTGAGTATCTCCTATGTCTAACACTGGCTAGCCGTTTTCACCTGACCTTTTAGTGCTGCTGAGTTGTGAGTTCTCAGCCCGACATTGCAGCCTTCCTTGTGAATGGTCCATGAAGACACACTTTTGAACTAAAAAGACAACCTCGTTTCATAGTGGCCGTTTGCATACTTTCCAGGGTGTTTCAAGCCTTGGTGCCTGTTAGCCATTCTCTTCCTTCTCCTTGTTGGCCTCTACTAGAAGAAACAGTGACTCTGTGGAAGGATTTGTGTAACTGCACTTGGTGGTGCTTGGGGCCATGGGCACTTGTGCACCCAGTTCATAAGCCCCGAGCCATTGGGGATGTAGCAGGCCAGCGAGCCTTCTTTCACTATAGCTTTTGCTGGAGAGAACTTGGAGAAGCCTCAGTGGGGTACGTGGTACTGGTCTTCACTTCTGTGGCCATATGAGCACTTGTTTTCAAAAGAGAGCTAAGAGGTGTTTGCTGCTGCCACATGGTAACATATTGGTGACATCCTGTAGGCCTCTCACTCAAGAAGAAATGGCCCAGAGACGCGAACGGGCAAGACAGAGGCACGCAGAGAAGCTTGCAGCAGCACAGGGGCAAGCACCCCCAGGACCCAACCAAGATGGAGGTGCCCTTGAAACAAGTCCCAATGAAGATGAGCCAAGAGGTACAGCATTCCTAAAAGGTCCTGGTGGAAACTATTTGATATTTTTACTTAACTTGTCTCTTATATTTTAACTTTTTCATCGTTTTTATCAATATTGTTTCTATTCTCAGACCAAATATTCATGTTCACTATTTCTTCTGTACATACAGTTACTCGGTTGAAGTGAGCATTCATGGCACTGAGTATCTTTTTGTGCCTAGCAGGTGATGAACCGGATGTGGCAAGTGTAAGCCATCAACCTGCACCTCAGGAAGAAAGCGACCAAGAGGCCTTCATTGCATTTGCTCGTGTGTTCAGTGGTGTAGCTCGAAGAGGAAAGAAAATTTTTGTCTTGGGACCCAAGTACAGCCCTGTTGATTTTTTACAGCGGGTAAGGGTTAGGAGTAAACTGTGTGGGCATTATTTTGAGGATATGGTAACTTTCATACTGTACAAGTGAGGTGAATGGGTAAAGGATACCCCAATTCCTGTGCCACGTGTTGCATTGCCTTGGTAACATTTTGTATACACAAGTGACTCCCTTAACAGCATTTGTGAACCAATAGCAGGTGAACAACTCTTCTGGCCTTTTTTGCATATAAAGCATGGTAAGAGTCATGCTGGACTGGAGGGAAGAAGTAGATGTAGGTATTTTTCTTATAGTTAATCTTCATAAGTTTACAGAGCCAAAATCTCAGTAACTCAGGCAAAAGCAAGCAGGTGATAGGTGCAGCCTGCATTGCCTGAAGTCTGTTCGGGCTGGTCTGAGAGCAGATAGACATGCCTGAGCCAGGGCCAAAAGAGTCCATGGGCCAGAATTATCTGGGAACATAAGACAGAGACATTAGAACTAAATATGGGATGAGAAAGACAACAGGACCAGCAAGAAGCAACTCAACAGTGAGTGACATGACCCTCAGGTGCTTATATAAGCAGGTAGCCTCATGGGAGGAGGTTATCTGTAGGTGACTAGGACAGTGTGCCCTTTAGATGCAGATAGGGGATGGAGAGCGCAGCTGAAGAAAGCTCTCCCTCAGTTTCTCCTGTTAGCAGTCTGTTCTCCCCAGTGCTGCATGATGGTTAGGCAGGCCTTGCTAGGCTGTGAGACAGAGCACAGTACTTGGTGTGCATAGACTTGTGATC
The DNA here is from genome assembly GCA_019843855.1 of Hylomyscus alleni. Classification (NCBI taxonomy): domain Eukaryota; kingdom Metazoa; phylum Chordata; class Mammalia; order Rodentia; family Muridae; genus Hylomyscus; species Hylomyscus alleni. The sequence continues at coordinate 13,445 of JADRCC010506637.1, forward strand.
TGTGAGAGACTGAAAATTTATAACCAGTGTATCTGTTGGAGCCTAGTAAATAGCTTTTTGCTCGTCATTGAGAGTCACATACTCTGTAAACTGACCCAGTGATGAGGATTGTTTTGTGAATCACTGACTCACCTGGTTACAGATATTGGTCTGTGTATCTATCTCTGACACTACAGGTTGGAATCTGTTGCTTATGTGTCAGGCATCTAAGCAGGGGATAAAATGTCAGTAGCACAAAAGACAGTTGGCCTCATGGAGTCAGAGCCACAGGAGTCCTATTCTAATATACTTGTTAGAAAGGACACATATATAAGCAAATCAAATCTTTTAAAAAAAAAAAAAAGATTTGGGCTGGAGAGATGGCTTAGAGATTAAGAGCACTGACTGCTCTTCTAGAGGTCCTGAGTTCAATTCCCAGCAACCACATGGTAGCTCACAACCATCTGTAATGGGATCTCATGCCCTCTTCTGGTGTGTCTGAAGAGAGCAACAGTGACTCATATACATAAAATAGATAAATCTTTAAAAAAAAAAGAAATGTGAAATAGTTCAGGCTCACTGTGGAAGCTGGCCCTACTCAGATCTTCCTATATCCTTTGTGTTGCTTTCTGTTGCTGATGTTACAGATTATACCGTAACCAGCCACTTAAAAGAGTTCAGGTTGTCAGCCCATACTTTCTAAGACT
>JADRCC010506643.1:4466-15302 GCA_019843855.1 Hylomyscus alleni
CTTTCTTTCTTTCTTTCTTTCTTTCTTTCTTTCTTTCTTTCTTTCTTCCTTCCTTCCTTCCTTCCTTCCTTCCTTCCTTCCTTCCTTCCTTTCTTTCTTTCTTTCTTTCTTTCTTTCTTTCTTTCTTTCTTTCTTTCTTTTCTTTCTTTTGTTTTTAGAGACAGGGTTTCTCTGTGTAGGTCTGGCCCTGGATTCCAGGAATTCACTTTGTAGATGAGACTGGCCTTAAACTCACAGAGATCAAACTGCCTCTGTCTCCTGAGTGCTGGGATGGAGGATGTGTGCAGCCATGCTCGCCATCTTTGATGAGGTTCTTAGTAGAGAATTTTTCTGTTCTTTCTTGGATGTTTGTTTTCTTGATGTAGAACTTATTGTATACCTTACTGTGTTCTAATATAGTTTCACATGTTAAAAAAGTGGATACACTGGTGAAAGAAGCTAACACACTTGCATCTTACATAGATACACATGCTTCATTCTCCTAGGGGAAGAACAGCCATGATGGTCTACACATTCAACAGATCTCCTGAAAGTAATGCAATGTAGTTGGTCACAATTCCCATTGAGTTTGTTAGAGTTCTCAGCTTAATTATCCTATGTTTTCTATTTCACATTCTATGACCTAGGTTTTACAACTTCCTAAAAATATGACCAAAGCAATTTACTTGGTATTATAGGATCTAAATATTAGAAAAGCATTATATGCCATTAAACTCTAACTTTAATATTTTAAAACATGTTGTTTTTTCTATGATATTTTATAGTACCTCATTATTTTCTTCTATAGTAAAGAATAGATACTGTCATATTGTAGACAGTTATTTTAATCTTAGTCCTATTTTCTATAGAAACTATGTATTCTTGGTAGAAAATAAAGTAAACATAGAAAGTCATATTGTAGACAGTTATTTTAATCTTAGTTCTTTTTCTATAGAAACTATGTGTTGGTAGAAAATAAAGTAAACATAGAAAGTATTCTATCATTGTTCCTCAGTCTTTGGCAAATATATATATATATATATATATATATATATATATATATATGATTATATTCTTTAGGTATTATGCCTTTAAAATTAGTAAGTTGTATATTTAAACTTATATTTATATTAAGACATTCAAGTAATAGACAAGACTTTATATTCAATGATTTTATGGTTAGCTAAATTATAGTTTAAAGAAACTTTTGACTACACATCTTTAGTCTTAAACCATACATTAATAATTATCTTCTTTAATAGATTTTTTCCATCATTTTACAACCAAAATTATATATATATATATATCACCAGCAGTTAGGGAGTTTTGAAAAATCATGTTTCATAAGAAAGTATTAGAACATTATTTGAAAAATTAAGTTTCCTTTTAATATTGCCATGAACTTGCTCAAATATTATTAAAAAAAATAAGGGTTCTGTCCATTCTGCTTCTGCTTCTCATTATATTTTAAAAGACTTTGTTGATGTCGTATGTACATGTGCTATTTAGCCAAAAATGTGTTGCCTGGTCCTCCAGCTCGTGTGCATTCATATACCGAATGGAAAGAAGTGCTAGGATGTTATGAGTGTGTGTGCTACTTTTTGTTTAAGTAGTCCATTCTGGTGATGTTTTCTACAGGAGAATCTTCTCCAGTGATGACAGCTGAGGCTGTCAGTGGTAAAGCCTGAGGTTGGTTTAGCAATGTAATTGTGTTACCTACAACTGACTGCACAGGCCGTCACCTCTAAATTCTACATAGTGTCATCAATTTATTAGAATCCTTGTTAGCAAAGCTCTCTAGGCTGCAATGTCCAGTTGATTCAACCCGTTCTTTGATTGACAACTCTTTCTTATTCACTGTTTTTTCTGTTTCAAAGGCAAGAGGTTCAGGACAGCCCATCACGCAGCTGTAGAAATAGAAATCAGTATTTGTTTCTAGGTTTCCTAACAACTGGGTACATTCCAGTATCCATTCGTGATTTTATTTCATAGGCTGAGCCAGATGTGTGGACCACAAAAGATGTCTCATATTTTGTATTTCCTAGATTTCTAGTAATTCACTCTCAGATACTGGAGAGAGACCCATGAAAAAAGCCCACAGTGTGCACTCATTTTGAGAAGTGTTGGTAGGCATGATGCAGGAACATGCTGGTGGGGACAGAAGGAATGAAGCAGACTCAGGATTGGCACATCTACATGTTGAAATGCCATCTGCCTTCCAAGGCAGAAACTCCCAGACAGAACTCTTTCTTCAGTACTAATTTAATAGCAGCTAAGCGAAGGAAGAGTTTCCTCAGAGCCAGGGACATGCTGGCCATTTAGACCGATGGGCCATGCAGTCCTGGAAGCCTAGCATTACAATATTTTGCGTTGATAAATAACAGTGCCAAAGATAACTCTATTTTAACAAATAGGAGCCTTAGCTGCTTATCAGGAGTGGATGGCGCACATTCGCATTTCATTGCTCAGCATTTCCTTCTGTGTATTTTGCTTTTTGGTGAAGGTGTCATACCTTGTTTTCAGTTAATTTCTACAGTGGATACACTTCATGCATAAGTTGTCACTATTTGATCAGCACATGAGGGGCAAGCTGCGTTAATGCTTTGAGCCATTCTCATTAGCAAGTCAATAATTGTGGCAGTGCTTCCAAGAGTACAGCCCTGTGCTAGAAATGCTAGGGAATGCGTAGCAATGTAACGAGGGGTTCTTCTTGCTCTCATCATTTGCACTACTAAAAATTGTCGGTCTTACAAAACATTCAAAGGCTCCTTTGTATGTAGCTCAGCCTTTGGAGATGAAATTATAATGTAAAAAATTCTTATAAGCGTTTCCCCCCTGTAATTGGCATGTGCACATACCCGGTCATGCCCCTCCACCTGATCGGCCATTGTAATTGACAATATTTCATCAACTCATTTGTCGTAGCAGCCTTTCTCTGAGCAGACTATGGCCAGACAGTTCAGGAAGAGCATGCTTTTGTGACTGTCTAGAAGTGCTCTTGCTTCTGTGCACACTGCTTTACGGTCTGCGAGCTTTTTTTGATAAGCAGTCTATAGTTTAAACTCAGCACGGTATGCTTCATGCCAATGAACACTTACCTAACTTCCTTCATTACCCAGGACCCAAAGTTTTTATGGGATGCTTTTTCTCTTTTATTTTGTTTTCTGTTTTCTTCTCTCTTTTTCTGAGTTGAGTTTATGAAGCTTTTAATCTTAAGGAAGGAATGTCTCTCTCTGAATAAGCAATGCTGACCTACCATGACCCCTACATTTACTTTATTTATTGATTTCAACGGAAAACTGACTGGATCATGGTGAATTCTCAGTTGACTGTATTAGCATTGTCAATGACGAGTGAAACTCCTGGAGTGGACTCAGACTCGATGGAATTCCGGGTGAAATGCTTCCCCTTGGTACAAACTTTGCATCCCATTCTATGTGCATGCTTGCTGCTAATGCTGTGCAGTGCTAAGCTCATCTGTGATCTCGGTACACTTCAAGGCAGTTTTAATGTGGATGATGCAGGAAGAATGATCAGACTAGGAAATCATGGGGTCTTTGCGCTTTTCATCATAGTCATGGCCTCTTATGCCATCGAATAGACCTTTTTCTCAATAAGTTCAGCTATCATTAGGTGGCATGGCCATTTTACAAAGGATATTAGCAAGGACATTTCTGTTGGGTGACTTTAGATTGAGTGGGCATGTACATTTGTAGCTGATGGATGACTTTAGACTTAGATGGAAACAGTATAAAGTGGACACAGTAGAGACTCTCATTTGAGACTCCTTGATCTCTCCAAGGGAAGCTTAGAAACCTTCCTGGGTTGCTGAATTGTCCACCAATATATTACATGATAAGCATTTTTGCTGCTACTGGTTGTTGGTTAGCTTTTGTTGTTTGATAATGATGGATATATCAATATTAGCAATAGTAAAAAATAATGCCAAAGGAACAACCTTTTAATTTAAGAGAATAAGAAATACAATTCTTTTCTTTAATAAAATTAAAATGTTATTTTCACTGGAAGTAGCATTCTTTGAGAGATTGCTGCTACATGGTCAAGAAATAAGTTGAAGACAAGTAAGAAAGATTAAAATAAATAAACGATTTCAGTTAAAAATAACAACACTGTAAGTGTTTTTGCCAGCAGCTCATTAAAGAGAAGGATAAAACCAAATATTTAGTGAGAATATAATATTGAGTTACAGTGCCACAGATTTCTGGAAAGTCTAAGTTGCAGGAGGAGTGGGGAGAACAGAGAACTTTGTCTGTGTTGTAATTTCAGAGGGAAATGTCCATAAGCAGGAAGCAGGTTTGTGATTCTGAACCATTGAAAGGGCCAAGAATGCGCAGAGTCATTCATTGCAGAAGTTAAGAGTGAGACACGAGGAAAGACAGTGATCTGGTTGGGCATCTAAAAGAGGAAAAGTTTGCTCTGTGGGTTCCCTTCCCCTATGTGACATGTCCGACTATTGCTGAGCTCCGTTGTCCTAAGATGAGAATTGGCCTATGGACACATTGAGCTAAAGAGACAGCAGATATGGATACGCTGTGAGTAGCTCAAAGCGGAGTCCTTGTAATAAGGGCTCTCCTCAACTGTAGCAACAGACTCCTGGTTCCTTTTCTTTCCAAGCAGATTAGCAGAAGTCTCTTTTCTGGATCCGTTCTGTGTGAAGACCTTCTTACTTTGTGGTGAAAACCAATGGCTGACAAGCTGCATCCCTACAGAGTTCTCAGACTTCATTTATTTTCCCATTCTTAAGTATATGCAGGTAGTTGTAGAACATGCTGGCAAGAAATAAATACGCCAAACAACAAGGGAAAACAGTGTACCAAAGGAGCTGGCAAAATCTAAAAAGAGAAGACAGCGCAAAAGAAAACATCTAAATAAACAAGAAAGGAAATTAACTTAGAGAAATAGAAGAAATTGTAAAGAATGTGATGGTATTAAAACCAGAACAATTGGGGAAGAAGCGACACCTTTTAGTAACTAAAGCATTGAATGGAAGCTGCCCTAGATCTTAAATACTGAGAGAGTGGTTTATGAAATATAAGTGGGCCATAGAATGTCCAGTTGATAGTGCTCTTAGGAAAGTACAAATGGAAGGAAAGAACTTTTGAAGATAATTAAAACAAATAACCACAACCACAGGACAGGATCACACAAATGGCCAGCCCAGAGACAGATTACAGGAAGACTATTATGATGGAGTTGCAAAGCACCGTGGGTCAGTACGACATCCTCATGTTTTAAATGAGAATAACAAATGTCCTGTATGCGAATACTAAGGACACAAATGACATGCGATTCCTCAGCAGCCATATGGAAATTTACATATCCACTAGCCTGATTTCATGGGACAGAGAACAGTCATTGGAATACAGAAGAACAACTAGAGGCTCAAGGAATACGTATGACTTGAAATTTTTTTGTTATATGAAATTTGAACACAAGATGCTTTTTTAATGCTTGAGATATTTAGGAGAGTCTAAATGAAAGAAGGGGAGGCAATACACAAATTCATCTGTATAAAAACAGATGGCTCACAATGTAGAATTTGGCCCATAGGCAAAAATATGCCCAGCATGAAACAACCCATAGTAAGTTAAGAAATAGGATGATTTATTTGCAACAAACACAGTATTACTATCAGGAGACAAATAATATATTTCTAAAAGAATAGTTTTTTGTACATATTGAAAATGATACATTTTTGATGACATATTTTAGGTCATTTTAGAACTGCTGTCATAATCTATAACAATTCACTGACTATCTGTTTATTAAACTGCCAAACCAAATCCCCTAATTTCTCATACAGCTTTACAGATAAGAATTGCTATTTATCAGCAAATCTTCACATCAGGCAAATAAGTGATTTTTAAAGACAGGTGGAATTTGCGTATCTTATTGCCAGCTCAGCTAATTCCTATTTTAACAATAGCAATTTAAAAAATTACAGTGGTTTTGCCTTTTTCTCTAATCAGCACCATGCTGGTTCTGAACGAAAGGTTCATTTACATTTTTTTGTCTGTAATATGCTTGATTGTTAATTTCCAGGTCAGCGTCTAGTCTAGTCGGCTAAGGTTTCACGGGGTGATAATTTATGCTTATAATGGACATTCTATTTAAGCTATGATGAGGTCACCTGTCTAAAGCAGTTGAAGTACCATATCCCATCATCCTACGTTCTCCTCCCGAATCACATCAAGATAGGGCTTGCTAATTACCCATCTTTAGTGACTAGGTTTGCTTCAAATGAAACTTTCACCTTCCTACAGTTCAATCTATCAAAAGCTGTTTTCATTTCATTCATTTGTCAGACAAATTGTGCAACTTTTCTCCCTCCCTACCTCCCTCCCTGTCTTCCTCTCTCACTCCCTTCTTTGCTTCCTTCCTTCCTTCCTTCCTTCCTTCCTTCCTTCCTTCCTTCCTTCCTTCCTTCCATTCCATTCAATATTTTTCCATCATTATGGTAACTGTTTGTTTTTCTCAAATAATGTCTTCTTTCTTGGTTCAGAGGTGCTGACCTCATAGTGTTCTGTGTATAGTGCTGAGTGTAACTACAGCTGAAAACACCTCCTTTGTTCCAGAGTCATATAAACTACTTTCAAAACTTGAATAAGTCATGTGGTTTAGCACATATTTATTGGTAAATGAACCATAGAATCAAAGAATCGGAACTGGGAACACAAAATGGTCCTTTATTAAGCATTTCCTTTATATACATTATATTCAATAATGTTTTCCACAAAGGGACATTTTCCTTATAGATGATTGTGTTGAATATGCTCTTTTGTAAATAAAACCATTTGCTACTCCTGGGTGGGATTCCTTGTGAGCAGGTTAGACAACCAAATACCATGTCCCAATGATTTTTCACTGGTTTGCTTAGCCCAGTTCAGTTCCTAGTGAGAGCAGGACTTGTGTGCACTTTCTGCAGGGACACATCTCATATCATCACTTTTCCCAAACTCTTCTCCACTCTCCTCTACTTCTCTTTCCTCTTCTTAATCTCCCTTTTCTTCCTCAGTCCAGTCTGGGGTGACTAGATTCTTTCACAACACACCATAACGTTGATGCATGTGCTTACATAGGATGACAAAGCAGGAGCCCTAGATTTTAAATATTAGATTGAATACAGATGAAAATGTGAACTTACCACACACAAAAAAAAAATGTTGGAAAAGGAATCCTTGTTCTATCTTTACTAAATTCCTGTGAGGAAATGGCCCGTCAGGAATTTAGCATCTTTGTTGTGCTGCCCACTCAGAGATCCACAGTAGCCCCATGTTGTTGTTAACTGTGTAGGAGGACAGACACATGTCTGTAGAGTGGCCAGGACATTCCCAAGGCTTTTGGGCACCATTTTCCTTAGTTTTTTCCATTTCTTCTCTGACAACCACTTTCACAACTCATCCCTTTTTGAAACTGCCCCCATTCACAGCTTTGCCACGGTGGCCTATCTGTAACTGTAATACAAGTCCAGGTCTCCATTCTGTCCAGACACTGACTCAAAGGTCTTTATCTCACATCCCAGAGACTTCTGTTCTCATACCAGTTGAGACTTCTTCAGCAGTACTATAGTTCAAAGCTCCGTGTAGGGCCTTTTCACTGACTAGGGATTTCCTTTTCCAATTCAGGTATCTGAGATGAAGTTATACAGACAACATAGATCCCTAGATGTTTGAGTTTGCTGGTAGATAAGATGTATGAATGAATAGTTTGCTGTAACTATTATTGAACATTTATGAAGTATTGTGGGTACAAAGAGTTTGTTTCCCACCACAGTGGAGCTGTAATGGGATGATTCAATGCCAGAGAATGTGGAGACACTATGCAATAGTGTAGTGTAGGGCAGGTGAGAAAGGATATTAAAATACATACATTCGAAATGTGGGTTTTAGAACTAAACATGTAGGCCCCCTATACTTGTGTAGCTTGGATAGCTGCTCTGTATTTTATGCTGTTTTTGGACTTCTACACCAGGAAAAAAAGTGACATTTTTTTAAAGACTCTGCTAGAAACAACAACAACATTTCTATAGTATTGGCTAGAAAAAAATGTATTAAATACACTTATGCAAAGTAAAGGGCCATGAAAAGTCTGGGAATATGACTCAATAGTAAGATCAACTGCTCTCTCTAATCTTCAACATCAAGGATTAAAAACTAAACCTGCTCACATGTCCCTGCTACCCCAGTGCGGTGAAGGGCAGACACAGGAGGACTTGGGGTGTTTGTTCCTCCCACCCTCCCTCTAGGTTAAAAGAGAGACCATGTCTCTACTGAATAATGTGAGGAATGACCGACCAGGATGCTCTGAAGGCTTCCTGTGGCTTCTGCATGTACATACAGGCACATGTGCTATACATACACACATGCACATACATATACTTTCTTATACACATAAATACTTACATACAAATATACACATACATATAAAACACATGTAAGTTATACATACAAACACACAGATTTTAGGTAAGTTTGTTTTGTAAAACTTAGAAAGATCTTGGTACTATCAAATTCTCCTCAAGAATATAGGTGGAAATGCATGTTTTGATATATGTGGACAGTACAACAGCCACAATTAATAACCGATAATTATCAATAATAATTTACGACAGTTAATAATTAATTAGGAATTAATTTCGGTGTTTTATGTCCCAATTTTGCTTTGAAGAAAATGTGCTCAATGTATTTTAATCTTTCACTTATAGCAGTTAAGATTTATTTCATGCCACGTTGTGGTGAAGAATCGCATACTGACATGAATCATTAGGATAGTTCATCCTCTGTTAAGTGGGACTGTGACGGGGGCAGATAGTGAGACAGAATCAGTAACAGTGCCTACAAAGACCATGGCTGCTTGCCTTTAGCTCTGAAGCCCAAGGGAACCCTTAAGGTGCTGTCTAGTGGGAGTGGGAGGAGGGTGGAGGTCGTCAGATTTGGGTTCTAGAGCCAGTGTGGATATGTACGGAGGAGAGGTAAAGCAAGACCTCATAGACTCTCACAATGCAGCGAGAAAGGAGAGGCACAGGGACATTCATGTACTGCGTGTGGGCTGCAACTCATCATTAGTCACCATGTACCTATCTTATACTCCTACTGGCTAGTAACCACCAGCGAGTAACAGGAGCAAGCCAGACATGCTTCTTGTCTTTTAGAGTCCAGGCTGAAGTCTCAGGCTGCCTCCAGTTTTCTGCTTGTGTGACCACATCACAGTGGCTTCTTAGTGTTGTGTCCCAGAGCGGATGTGGAAAGAGAGAGACACCATGATTGGGGTTGCTGGGGTGGTGGGGTGCCCCATCAGTTTCAGATGGCATTCCATTCTCGGCGAAGGACCTTTGGGTGTGAGGCTGAGAAGTACGTGCTCGTGCTTTTTTACATCACTGGGCCCCGGTTCTCTCAGCATCTTGACAACATGGACATCTTACAGAGCTTCTCAGTGAAGCTGGAGCTATTTCACTCTGCGTAGATTTACAGGTGACATTTTGTAAGCTGGACTGGGAGCCACACCTATAACTTTGGGAGTGCAGAGAGATTCAGTTAGGGCTCCCTGTGCCACCCCTACACCCTCTTTCTCCTGTCTCCTTCCTATCTCATTTCTTCTGTCCCTCCCTCTCCCCCTTTCCTTTTTCCATGTTCACTCCTCCCTCCCCACATTCCTTCCTCTTCTCCCTGTCCCCTTCCTCCTTCCCTTCCTTCCATTCTTCCCTCTCCTCATCTCTTCCTCCCCTCTGCTCCTCTGACCTCCCTTTCTCTACACACTGAAAGGTGTTTCCACATCTATCTTCTACTTGGTCTGTCCTTCACAGGACAGGTTACCTGAAAGGCATTTCATCCCATCCACCATGGACAGAGCATATTTTGATGATTTTTTCTTACAGTTGTCAAATGGGAATAATGAACCCATATTTACAGATGACCATTTCCAGACCATCCACATGTTATTTGTAAGGGCCGACTTTTCACTCCGATGCACAATGTCTGAAAGGCAGTGAGACTGATAAGTCGGAGCATCCCCACACAGTGCTGGGCAACCGGCTTCCGAGATGGCAGTGCTTGGAGCATCCGTTGCCTCTGGGAAGGAGGCAGCAGATACCATTTGTGGAATAAATAAATACAGTTGTGTGTCAGATTTCAAGCTGCTCTGAAAAAACGGAAGCTGCTGTTAGCTTTCACAACCCGTTGTCTCACCAGGCAAAACACTTGAGAAGCAGTTCTCCCCATCTTAGATAAGAATGAAAAGAACAAAAGAAGATGAGACTAGAAAAGGTATTTTCTAAGTCGCACAACAACACCAGGTGAGATTCCTTTCAGTGTTTTTTGTTTTGTTTTGTTTTGTTTTGTTTTTCCTTTTCTGCCTGAGCATGATACTCAGGTGCACACACCCATGGAAGCGTCCTGGGGGAAAGTCCATGTACTTTGTTCAGTTAGTATGAGAAAAAGTAAACATCCCACGAGCTGCAGGGATGGATCAGCATTGCAAGCATGGTCTGTTCTTTATGCGGGCCCTCGTTTGTCCACAGCACTCACGTGGGAGCTCACAGCCACCTACGCCACCAGTCCTAGAGCATATGCTGCCTTCTTCCGGACACCATGACTCCTGCATGTGCACGGTATATATACACAAACATGCAGAATAAAAGGAAAACAAAAGCCATACACATAAAATAAAAAAGGAAGGAAAAAGGAAATGTATCCACAGATATCACAGATCAGAAAAAGTTTTCTAGCTTTCATATCTGATTAATGTAATATCTTACTCTATTCTCTGCTTTATATTTTCTCTTGCCCCCGCTGTGTGTGTGTGTGTGTGTGTGTGTGTGTGTGTGTGTGTGTGTGTGTG
>JADRCC010506643.1:15312-31340 GCA_019843855.1 Hylomyscus alleni
GTGTGTGTGTGTGTGTGTGTGTGTGTGTGTGTGTGTGTGTGTGTGTGGTGTTCCACATTGCACATGTGAAGGACACATGACAGTCCACAACAGGTGTTTCTCCTCTCTTGTCATGTGGGACTCAAGAGATTGAACCCAGGCTCTCAGATTTGGTAGCTGATACTGTTGTCCACTGGCCTGAGAATTCTTTTTTTCCTGTTAAGGTTGCTGTTCAAGCTAGTCTAGAATCCCATGCTATCATGGTATCCCATCTTGCTATCATGGTGTCCCATCTTCACTTTGACCATTATTCAGATCATATGGGGCTAGAGCAAGTAATGCTTCCTTCCTGGGAGTGTTGCTGACTGGAATACTATGTCCCACGACTGCTTGCGAGTGCTAGCATAATGTACTCAGTGTGACAGTAAGAATATTCAAGAAGGAAGACTTTCCTCTTCACATCAGACTTTGTACATTTACATGGTCTCACACTTGTTCATTGATGCTACTGTCACTTAACAAGAACAAGAAATCAATTCCATAGAGGAAGATAGAGAAGTTTCAGCCTCATTAATAGACCAGAACCCAATTAGAGAGAACGATTATGTAAAGAAAGGTGCTTAATGTCAGAATACCTGGATTAAAATCTTGGCTCTGCTCCTGGCCAGCTTTGTAATATAGTCTCAGGGCCTCTGTGTCCTCAGCTGGAAATAGATTGGAGTCACTACGCTTTCACAGGGAAGTAGACATGCTCTTGGACACAGCCATCCCCATGAAATGCCTCAGACTTTAAGATGTGTAAGTAATACCATAAACGGTAAGTGCTTAAATAGCTTAGCTCACCATGTTAGGTGCAAATCACCAAGAAACACTGACTTTGTTTTAAAATATAAAAATGTTCAGACTTGAAATGAGCGGCAAAAGATTTCTGCTACTTCCAAGAGAAAAGAAACATGTATTCTGTCAGGAAGTATGGACTCAAAAGAGCCCAAAGCTTTGGAAAATGGAGAATAATACCAAGCAGTTCTTGAACAATGACTCCTTTGGGGTCTGGGGAGATGGCTCAATGGTTAAGAGCATGTGTTCATCGCAGAGAACGAGGGTTTGGCTCCCAGAACTCACATGGTGGCTCACAGTCATCTATAACTGATAAATTCAGGTCTAAGGAATCTCACAACTTCTTCTGGCCTCTAAGGGAACCAGGTACATACAAGGTGCACACACACACACACACACACACACACACACACTCAATCAAAATGCTTGTATACATAATTAAATATGTTTCCTTTAAAGAAAAATGATAATTTTGGAAATAATGTCTTATTTATACATTAAAACTTACAACCATCCCAAACTATTAGACATTTTCTTTTTTTCTGGTACAATTGCTGTAAAATACACTTTTCTGTACTATTGTGAAATATTTATTTATTGTTTAGGTTCATGCTAATATTTTCACTAAATATATAAAGACATAAAATCAGATTCCCAGATACATATAAATGCACAAAGTTTACAGCAACTCAACTGTGACATGCTTTATTATATTATATACTACAACAGAATGCTATATCACATTTCTCTGTAATGTTTGTGTATTATTTTATATTGAAAACAAACTAATTTGCAGTAGTCATCAATAATTATTCTACTGGTTTCTATTTGTTAAAGAAATACGCAAATATGACTCAGGATGAAAGGTTTATATAATTTTGAAATTAACCCAGTCAATAGTCAGAATTTTTGGACTATTCAACACTGACACATGTTAGTTACTGTGTACTTACTACATAAACAATTATTATTGTATAGTCATTTGACTGTATAGAGAACTTTCCTCATGACTTAGCCACATATGCACAATTTGTGTTTGTACAAACTGTAAATTCTAGGACTATGAGGAAAGTCTCAGATATCAGTTAGGACTCAGGGCAATAACCTCTCAGGCTGTACAGAGAACAATGACCAAAGCAAAAATGTATCTCTGTGATCCTGAGCTTTGGAAAAATTTTTACATGACAAGTCCCTCAACATTTTCTCTCTTGTTGACCTATATTAAGATTTGTAACTTGAGATCTTTTAGCTAAAAGTAGGTCTTGAAAAATTATTTATTCCACTTAATATCCCAGTCCAAGGGAAACTCAGACACCAAGATTCTCTAGGTTTTGTGATATACCTAACTGTCCACAGGAAAATTTTCTTACTTTTCCTTCAGAGTCTAATCCTAATTATAAGCAAGAGAATTTATGGCATGTAGACAACCTTTTGGTACTAGTGTAATAAAGTAAAAGATAGCTAACTAGCCATTGTTGGCAAGACATTTATATCATGAGTAGATTAAAATGGTAATAACTGTGTTAGAAAAAGCTTTAGGCTTTTCTCTAATTCAGGTAAATTAATCCAGTTTAATTTGCTATTAAATCTATTAAAAGCAAGGTTGTCTATTCTCTACAAACTTTCTTCCTCTATGTAGCTCTGTGAGCAATTACTATATAAAAAATTATGTTGTATATTTAAATTCAGGTTGATCAGTCATAGGAATTTATATTATCTTCTAAATGTCAAAATAGGAAGTTTATCAGCAAATAACCATTTGTGGATTTAACGGGAAAAAGTGGGTTAAAATATAGAAAGCTTTTATCATTGCCCTGCATGCAGGGATAGGGTATTTTGCTGAGATGTGTAGAGTGTTCTCACTCTATTTCCCAGAAATTTTTCCTGAATATTGGATAAGTTTCAGTGGAAAGGTGGGCGGTGGTGGCGCACGCCTTTAATCCCAGCACTTGGGAGGCTGAGGCAGGTGGATTTCTGAGTTCGAGGCCAGCCTGGTCTACAGAGTGAGTTCCAGGACAGCCAGGGCTACACAGAGAAACTCTGTCTCAAACAAACAAACAAACATGTTTCAATGGAAATAAATTCCCTGCACTGTCATGTACCTCAAACACCCAGCCTTCTAGTTCTCCCCCAACCCCCACCCCGGTTGCATAAAGCCCTTTAAATAAAAGAACAAGCCGCATACAAAGCCTTTGTGAAGGTTGTCGAGCATTTAAATGTCGAAGATTAAAATTATAACTACTTCGATTGTTTAAAAAAAAAAAGCCAGGGAGGCTTAGGTCATGTTTTCGTTACTATTGATGCCATTCGCTTCCCAGGTGGGAGTTTTATGAGACTTGGACGTTGGTCGTGCACTATTGCAGAATAATTAGGGTCAGAGTCAGCATCAGCGAAAAGCAGACTGGGCTCATAGGGTGCTCACACAGGGATGGCTTTTGTTGTTTGCGTGAGGAGCTCTTCCTTATGGGAGGATGTCTTGTGTCTTCTAGGATAATCGCAGTGTCTCATCCCCATTCATAGCACTTGGCAACCGATAAGACTCGGAGAGATTCCTAAAAGTTTCTAAAAGTGCTGGAAATTCATCCGCCAGAAATCATGCTTTCTCACAGGAATTTACTCACCTTGCTTAGATTATTACCCACCATATTTTCATCCATCCTTTACTTTCCACCGACCCGTGATCATCCACCCATTCCTCCCTGCATCATCACTGGGGAGCTCTCCACCCGCCAAAGATTCACTCAGATCGTCCACGCTTTTCTCTGTTAGCTGTCTTCTTTCGTTTTCCAAAGTGAATAGAAAGCATCTCTCATTATGCACAAATATAAACGCTACAACAAATGGTAAAAACCTGCATGTAGACGCTGTTTCTCCTTACACGCTTTCCACTCTAGGCAGTGCAGCCACTGAGAGCTAGTTTTGTATGTCTTGTGAAGTTTTGTGAAGGAGAGAAATCACACCTTGCTTGACAGGCAAGCAAATGTGCCCGTAACTACTATGACTTCAACACTAGTTATATTATTAGGCCCTAGAGATGACCTTAACATTACGGAGCTGCGGGTCGGTCTTTGATTTAATATTATTTTGTTTTCAAGGTTGTGAGTAGAGTCCCTGGGAAGCACCGTACTTTAGAATTACTTTCTGTGTTTTCATATTTTCTTAAAGTACTTTATTTCTGCATGTGGTTCAAGTCTCCAGGAGCCTAAGCTTAATTGCATATCCATTATTACTGTCTATTAGGGAGAACTTTACTTATCTTTTGTGTAAATGAAAATTCTCCATTCTCAGTGCATCCCTCAGACTGAACAAGCCTTTATCCTATCATTTTTTCTTAAATTATGCCCTCTAACTCTCTTTGTTAAGAAGACTGATGGAAGATGTTTCATCAGGAAACGGAAAAAGGCTTTCTGTGGAATAAAACTTCCAAGATAAATGTCAGTAGATTTTATAACCTTTGGAACATTTTTTTTTTAAATCTAATGTAAGGATTCAATACTTCGAAGACCTGTTTGAATAAGATACTTTCCTAAAATAAAGATCAATCACAGAGCTGGAAAGATGGCTTAGCAGTTAAGAATACTTGGTCTCTTCCAGAACCCCGGTTAATTTCCTAGCACCTGTTTTGGGTAGTTCACAACTTTCGATACGTTTAAATCTATGGGATCCAACACATTTTTCTGATCTCTATTGGCACCTATAAGCATTGAAACCTGTGAGCTAAAATACGCATTAAAAAAAAAAACCCTCGAGTAAATAATCTGATATATTTCATTAGAGTGATGAAGACCTTACACAGTACTCTCACCAATAACTATTAGATAGCCCATGCAAGAATTATTTTAAGGCATTGTATGTCACATTAGAGTTGCTGAATCATAGCATTTCCATTGGCTTGGATTTAGCAAAATTACTGGACTGTTATCCAGAATGGCTGTACCATTTGTACCTCAGTTAGTAATAGGTGGATACCGTAGTCTCATTTTTAAACAATGCTTTGGGTTTAGGGTATGCAAGAGTCATTGTGTGTACTCCTGGTATCCCTCCCCCAGTAGGTTCGTCCTCAGTGAATCTGGGTCTGTTATTGTTATTGAGGTATTTATGTATTCTGGGTATTAATCTTTAGTTTTTTTGTTTGTTTGTTTTCTTCAATTCTCCCAGCTGTGGCTTTTGTCTTTCCTTCCTCTGTTGCAGTGCTTTTTGTTTTTGTTTTTGTTTGTTTTTTTTTTTTAATACACAGGGCAGAAAATGTAATCAGATTCTCTTTTGCCAGCCTATTTCTTTTATAATAATTTCTGTACAGTGACTAAGAATTTCCCTCTTACATCTTCTTAAATATTCTATCATGAACCTCTTTGAAGTTTTAGTTATTTATGTTCAGAAAACCAATTTCTGTCCACCTCACTGAGCACTTTATCTGTCTTCTTCTCCTCTGCATGTTATTCTGCCATGCTGTTTTTTAAACGTTTTGATTTCTGAACCTATCATGCAATACTAGTCCATTGTCTGAAGGTGAATCAAACATGCATTATTTTGACTTCTATAGTTTCTATGGATACTCTTTGCTTCTTGAATATCCTCTTTTTATGGTCCTTTACCTTTAAATTTGTCATATATAATCAGCAATTGCAGTCTAAAAAAATTCCTGCTGACATTTGAGTTGAAACCACAATGTCTCTGTATATCAACTGGGTGAAAGCTGACATCTGTCTTATGGGGCCTCTTCCAACATAATGGCACATATGACTCATCATCAATTCAAGTTATCTTTAATATCTCTTAATAAAACTTTATGAATTCCCTTATAAAAGCCTTGCACAAAAATTATGGCTCTTAATTTTTTAATGTTTTTCCTAATGCTTTCAGATGTTCACCTTGAAATATTGCATACTTTAAAGTTGTTCAGTCGGGCAGTGGTGGTGCACGCCTTTAATCCCAGCACTTGAGAGGCAGAGGCAGGCGGATTTCTGAGTTCGAGGCCAGCCTGGTCTACAGAGTGAGTTCCAGGACAGCCAGGGCTACACAGAGAAACCCTGTCTCTAAAAACCAAAAAAAAAAAAAAAAAAAAAAAAAAAAAAGCTGTTCAACCCCTAAAATAAAATATATTCTTAATATAAACTTACAATTTGTCATAGACTTCCCAACAGTTTCTATCTGGTAAATATTTCCTCCATTGATATACTTCATGTTCATTTTTGAAACGCACTATTATTTATATTCAAAAATCAATACTGTGTTTAATAGTTTAGAATTCAGGTGTGTTTTCTTGAAATAATAGTTTGTCAAGTTTTTATTTCTGAAATTTGTGTTATATGCACACAAATATTGATTATAAAAGAACCGATATCTAATACAGTGTTTATTCTTAGCCACTGCACAGTTCTCTGGCTTATTATTATAACAAAATCCTGACATGATACAGTCTGTTGTTTTTATTCACAGTGATCTGTTTAGATGTTCTCAATGCAGGTACTTGAGAATGTCCTCATTTTAAAGAAGAGTATAAGGTTTAAAGATTGGTAATTCTTTAAGTTTCATTTAAGTGGTGCATAATAGAAGAACTTCAAACTCATTTTTTGTACTCAGTAGAAGTGAGCTTTTTTAAACTAACAGGGCTGGGGATGAACTATCTGACACTGTAGACTATGTAGACCATCTGACAGATGTTCAAATTATTGCTTAGGTTACGTGAAGCCTTAGGTAAAAGGCTCTTTAGAGGTTTCCTGCATCTGCCCCAGTATTATACCCAGCCCAATTCACCCTGTTTACCTTCCTGGTCTTTGTGAACTTTTGAACCTGGGTCTCTTGTCCTGGAACAAAGGAGACATTCTTTCTTGTAATTACATATTTTTCTGTTCCCTTGTGACTACTTTATGCTTGTTCTGATTATTTAACACTTGAGTGCTTTGTAATTCTATTATGAAAAGAGAGATAAATTATTATTCACCTAAGAAATGGCATAGGAGACATAACATGGTGTCTTTGTTCAGTGTACTCTTACTCTGTGTTAACTGATGATGAAAAAAGATTGAAATATTTCTCTCATTAATAAGTTTTGTAGTTATCTGTCACAATCTAATCTTGTTGAAGTCACTTCACCTCATCGTAAGGAAAAGTGGCTAAACTCAATAGACAAAATATTATCAGCTTATAAAACGTAACTTGCTCTGTATTGAGTGCCATGGATTTTTATTAAGCTGCTTCTGGGAAAGGCTGGATTACAGAATAAAAGAGTTACATCTAAGGGGTATGTTAAAAAGTCTTTAGCACAATCCGTTTGAAACACCTTTTTATAATATTTACTGCTGCCTTGGTCTAATGACCAATTTTTTTTCTTCTCTCCCATGGGAGTCCCTTCATAGTCTTTAACAAAACAATAGTTGTTCCTGGATCTGGGTGAACTTCAGAGTTCCACTTAGCACCAGAAATTAAGTGCGCTTTGGCTAAGAGGGATAATTCGGAGAAAAGGATGTGGTATTTAACTTGGTAGGGCTGTAGGCTGCTTTCAATTCCTTTCACTTCCTCAAGCTTCCTTTTGAACTCTGGGCAGTGGAATTCCAGTCTTCTTTCTCAGTTTGGAGGAAGCTCTGTTTTGTCTGGGATTTGAAAAGGAAGCTGTGTTAGGTAAAACTGAAGAACAAGTCCCTTTTGTGGTAAGTGGATGCATTAATCAAAGCAGCTGCATAGTTATAAGGCTTGCTGTAACTCCAGGTGGCAATGAAGTAGCTCCCTCATTATAGTCCATACCTGTGAGTTGCAGAGACCTCCTGTACAGATGCCCTTTCTTGATGGACATCCACCCTTGGTGGTATGGGAAACACATATGGACTCTCTGAAAGGACATCAGCACCACCCTTGGCTTAATAGAACAGTTTTTCATTGCCTCCTAACAAGCTGCACTGGCGCTACAAGATGTTCAAACTGACAAATGCTGTCAAGGCTCTCTCAATGCAAAGATTTTCTGCTGTGTTAAGCATGTTAACTTTTATTTTAATGATGCCAAAACACACATCGGTTGTTGATTGTTCAACACAGAGTGTGGTCTCTGGAGTTATTCTCTTGGCTACAAAATACAGTCCATTTTCCCATTCCAATGACCACGAAGAACAAAAATCATCAACTAAAAGCTGTAAAGTCATGCTGATTCTTAATTTCTTTTATTCTCAGAGCAAACTAAACATACTTACCTGATATGAAACTTATAAGTTTGTGTTGTTTGAACTCCAGTGTATTATATTGAATATGAATTTATTACACACACATAACATAAGCATGATAAATCCTTAGTTTTTAGGAGAATCTCATATATAGTACTATTAGCATATGCATTGTGTCTATCCTGAATGTTTCATCTATACAGTTGTCCCTGTTCATGAATAAAAATTTCCAGGATGCATTGAATATGTTCAAGGTTCTCACATAAAATGACCTAGTGTTGGCACATAATGCAAAATGTATGCACACCCTTTAGTTATTTTAAACCAATTTATGTCCTAATTTGTTTCTCTATTACTGCAGAAAATTCTAGGCTCAAAGACAATGTGGGGATAGAATGTTGTTTATTTGACTTACACATACAGTGTACCATCCAGAGAAGCCACAGTCTGAGCTCAAGGCAGAAACACGGAGGTTGGAATAGAAGCAAAGACCAGTGAGTAAATCTGCTTGCTGGGTTGCTCTCTGGTTGGTTCATCTACCATTGAATACAGCCCAGGTTCATATATCTGGGATAGCATCACCCACAGGATGCTGGTCTCTCCTCTGTCAATTAAGACAATGTCACACAGCCCACAAGCCTCTATGATCTAGGCAATTCCTCAGTTGAGATTCCCTGTTTCCAAGTGACTGTGGGTTGTGTCAATTTGACAGGCTAACCTACATTTAATACAGAGAATATTTGACAGACTAAGATAATTATGACATAGTTTGTCAACAAGTGAAGGCCTCTTTGAACAGAGATGGGAAGAGCATCACTGGCAGATCTTCCCGAGCATTGATTGTGAAGTATCATCCCTCAAATCGTATCTAACTTGCCAGTTCCAGAAATATGACTGTATTATGGACATTAGTTCTGACAGAACTTCATCATATCAATCCAGAGATGGAACTTCAATTACTTGAAAGAACTCCCAAGGATCAAATGATTGCTACATTGTATTTATTGAATATTAACAAAAATTATGCATAGGGCTATAAACAGGGATCATTGGTTAAGAGTACTTGCTGCTCTTTCAGAACATTGGAATTTGGTTCTCAGTACCTATACTATGCAGTTCCCAACTTCCCGGAATTCTGTCTTCAGGAGATCCTACACCCTGTCTTACCTACATGGATACCACGTATACACGCGTACTAACACATAAATACATTTAAGTTTATGTGTTGAGTATAGATACATCTTGTTAGTGATTAGGTTTGCTTGGTAGCAGATTGGATCCTGGATTGAGAGCCTGTTAAGGTGGAAGGAGAACAACTCTATTTACTTATTCTTTAATTTTCACAATGTTTAGGTATTACTGTCTTCGCTATAGGCTTTTAAAAACAATCAAAAGACAGAAACAAAAGATTCAATAGTTGATCTGAGGCCACGTATAGACAGCATATGAAGAGCTTACATAACAGTTCATGTACAAATATCTTTTATTCACCAGATATAACATTTGGAAGTCACTTTCAAACATAGCTGCTTCCTTATATGCGCTAACCTTACCTTCACTGTTAGAGGTTACATGTGTGTCCTGAGGGTGTGCCCGTATTTTAGCCTGATTCTAGCTGGGGCATGTCTGACTTCAGCCTGGTTAGATAGATGTAGAAAGCCTATGGCTGTGAGCCTTTGCCAGAACAGCCGTGCTGCTGGATTAACACTCCTCATCATGCCCAGATGTTTTCTTTCCAGTGTCTGTGCTGGAAATGACAATGACAAGTCATTGGGTTGATATGCAGTATGCCTTTACAGGGACACAGGAATGAAATGGAATGTCTATGTATTTGATAGAGATATTCTGCCATTAACAAAGAGAATGGATTCTTTTATGAAAGCAGTTTAAGATCAGAGATGTTAGATGACCCCTTAGGTCATGTTTTCCAAGGCAGAAAATGCAAGAATATTTGAAACAGAAAATATGGATATTTTCTTTTTTTTCATTTTTTTCTCTCCCAAAGCACTACTGTAGCCTGTGACCTCAGATAGTTCTAAATTAAAAAAAAATGAAATTTCCATTTCTCTCCTTAGTAACTACAGTGTACCCAATGGAATATACTCACCAAGGGTATTTTTTCTTTGTTCATTTTTGCTGGATTAAAATTTAATATTTTATAATACTGTAAGGAAGTAACTGATTTCAAGATCTGGGATTCTTATATCCTTTTCCTTCTGGTAAATACAAAATACATATAACACATAGAGTCATTCCAAAGGCAAGGAAGGTCATTACTCCAAGGAGTGGAATATGGGCATTCTAATTCACCAATACCTCATGTCTGAAGGAATCTGATTGAAGAGTAAAAATGTGGATTTTTAATGATATATTACTGCTGCAATCATTCATCAGTAAAATAGGTGTGAAATTGAAGTTTAGTACAGGTTGCCAGGCTACAAAAGCAGAGAATACAGATTTTATTCTACCCTTGTCCACCACTTCTTCTTTCTTGACAAGCACTCTCTAAGGCTGAGTCTTGTTGCCCGCATGTCTGACATGCTTCCTTTTGAGATCCACCTGTGTTCCAGACATTCATCTCTATCCTTGGAGGATGATTCACATGTTTATGTTCTGTAAAGCAGATTAGGAAGAAAAACCTGCTGCCTTATTAATTAGGGCCCTTTAACATTTCGTACTCTCAAGTTTAATCATTTGCTTATTTGAAATAAAGTCATTTTCCTTAATCACTGTCATTAGTAGCTGTCCAGAAATGATTCTCTCTCTCGGAATTTTATAAGCTTGCTATTATTTAATGAATTTTCCATTAGCAATTGGGTAACAGCATTTTACAGTTTAAACAAGTAAGATGAGTTGTTGACATATTTTACCTCTGTCTTCCTGCAAGTTTCATTGCTTGTCAAGCTTGGCATTAGGGGAACCAGCAACTGGGAGAGAAGCTCACCGTGGTTCTAATCTTGTACTTCTTTGTAGTTTAAGTTGTCCGCTTGCTCAAAGTGTTTACCCAATGTGACACCCAGTGGTTCAAACTAAATCTTCCTAGTGCTAAATGTCTAAATATTCGGAGAATAGTCCATTACATTTTGAGGGAATATATTGAAAACTCTTCCTTCTACTGGTAAAAGATTGCATTAAATTTCAAAATAAGAAACATAAAAACTTCTGGTTGGAGGAGAATTGGTTCTTGGGGAAGCAATGGTGAATTTGGAGAAGCTAGAAGAAGTCTTAGAAGAAGGCTAGAAGAAGCTATGATGGTGTGGATTAGTACAATGCGAATGGCCATGAAGAGAAGTGCATAGGTTTGAGATTTGTATTTTAGCTTGCAGTGACACATCTTCCTGAGGAATGGGGAGCAGAAGGAAAGGTGAATGAGGTTTATCATTGAGTATCCTGCTAAGATGTCCAGGAGAAATCTTATTGGGTCTTGTTGGAATATCAATGTCATTGTGCCATAGACGTAGCCACTGGGATTCATAGTGTGGTAGTTCCAACTTTCTCCATTTCCTCCAGGTTTTCCAGTTTTGTTGAGTATAGGCTTTTGTAGTAGGATCTCATGATTTTTTGGATTTCCTCATTTTCTGTTGTTATTTCTCCCTTTTCATTTCTGATCTTCTTAGTTAGGATACTGTCTCTGTGCCCTCTAGTTAGTCTGGC
Source organism: Hylomyscus alleni (assembly GCA_019843855.1). Taxonomy (NCBI): domain Eukaryota; kingdom Metazoa; phylum Chordata; class Mammalia; order Rodentia; family Muridae; genus Hylomyscus; species Hylomyscus alleni. The sequence continues at coordinate 26,937 of JADRCC010506643.1, forward strand.
TAAGGATTTATTTATTTTGTTGATTTTCTCAAAGAACCAGCTCCCGGTTTGGTTGACTCTTTGTATAGTTCTTTTTGTTTCCATCTGATTGATTTCAGCCCTGAGTTTGATTATTTCCTGCAGTTGACTCCTCTTGGGTGAATTTGCTTCTTTTTGTTCTAGAGCTTTCAGATGTGCTGTCAAGTTGCTGGTGTATGCTCTCTCCAGTTTCTTTTTCGAGGCACTCAAAGCTATTAGTTTTCCTCTTAGGACTGCTTTCATTGTGTCTCATAAGTTTGGGTATGTTGTGGCTTCATTTTCATTAAATTCTAGAAAGTCTTTAATTTCTTTCTTTATTTCTTCCTTGACCAAGTTGTAATTGAGTAGAGTGTTGTTGAGCTTCCACGTATGTGTTGGCATTCTATTGTTTATGTTGTTATTGAGGAACAGTCTTACTCCATGGTGATGTCATAGGATGCAAGGAATTATTTCAGTCTTCTTGTATCTGTTGGGGCCTGATTTGTGACCAATTATATGGTCAATTTTGGAGAAGGTACCATGAGGTGCTGAGAAGAAGGTATATCCTTTTGTTTTAGGATAAATAGTTCTATAGATATCTGTTAAATTCATCTGTTTCATAACTTCTGTTTGTCTCACTGTGTCTTTGTTTAGTTTCTGTTTCCATGATCTGTCCATTGAAGAGAGTGGGGTGTTGAAGTCTCCCACTATTATTGTGTGTGGTGCAATATGTGCTTTGAGCTTCAGTAAAGTTTCTTTTATGAATGTAGATGCCCTTGCATTTGGAGCAAAGAGGTTCAGAATTGAGAGTTCATCTTGATAAATTTTACCTTTGATGAGTATGAAGTGTCCCTCTTTATCTTTTTTGATCACTTTAGGTTGAAAGTCAATTTTATTTGATATTAGAATGGCCACTCCAGCTTGTTTCTTGGGACCATTGACTTGGAAAATTGTTTTTCAGCCTTTTATTCTGAGGTAGTGTCTGTCTTTGTCACTGAGGTGGGTTTCCTGAATGTAACAAAATGTTGGGTCCTGTTTACATACCAAGTCTCATAGCCTATGTCTTTTTATTGGGTAATTGATTTCATTGACATTAATAAATATTAAGGAAAAGTAATTGTTGCTTCCTGTTATTTTTGTTGTTAGAGTTGGAATTCTGTTCATGTGGCTAACTTCTTTTAGTTTTGTTAGAAAATTACCTTCTTGCTTTTTCTAGGATGTAGTTTCCTTCCTTGTGTTGGAGTTTTCCATTTATTATCCTTTGTAGGGCTGGATTTGTGGAAAGATACTGTGTAAATTTGGTTTTGTCATGGAATACTTTGGTTTCTCCATCTATGGTAATTGAGAGTTTTGCTGGGTATAGTAACCTGGGCTGGCATTTATGTTCTCTTAGGGTCTGTATGACATCAGCACAGGATCTTCTGGCTTTCACAGTCTCTGGGGAGAAGTCTGGTGTAATTCTGTAATTCTTTGTTTTGTGCATTTGGTGTTTTGACTATTATGTGGCGGCAGGAGGAATTTCTTTTCTAGTCCAAACTATTTGGAGTTCTGTAGGCTTCTTGTATGTTCATCTGCATCTCTTTTTTTAGGTTAGGAAAGTTTTCTTCTTTAATTTTGTTGAAAATATTTACTGATCCTTTAAGTTGGAAGTCTTCACTCTCTTCTCTACCTATTATCCTTAGGTTTGGTCTTCTCATTGTGTTCTGGATTTCCTGGATGTTTTGGGTTAGGATCTTTTTCCATCTTACGTTTTCTTTGACTGTTGTGTCAATATTTTCTATGTTATCTTCTGCACCAGAGATTCTCTTTTCTATCTTTTATATTCTGTTGGTGATACTTGCATCTATGGCCCCTGATTTATTTCCAAGGTTTTCTGTCTTCAGAGTTGTCTCTCTTTGTGATTTCTTAATTGTTTCTACTTCCATTTTTAGGTCTTGGGTGGTTTTTTCAATTCCTTCACCTGCTTGGTTGTTCTTTCCTGTAATTCTTTAAGAGATTTTTGTGTTTCCTCTTTAAGGGCTTGGACCTCTTTACCTGTGTTCTCCAGTATTTCTTTAAGGGAGTTTTTTTATGTCCCTCTTAAATTCCTCTATCACCATTATGAGATACGACTTTTGCATCCAAATCTTACTTTTCCAGTGTGTTGGGGTATCTAGGACTTGTTGTGGTGGGAGTACTAGGTTCTGTTGCTAACAAGTAGTCTTGGTTTCTGTTGGTAAGATCCTTGTGTTTGCCTTTAACCATCTGTTAATCTCTGGTGTTAAATGTTCTTGCTGTCTCTGGCTGGGTCTGTAAGCCTGTGTCAGCACTTCTGGGAGATCAGCTCTAACCAGGTAGGACTCCTGTGCAGAGGGCTGTGGATCAGCTGTCCCTCCTGGGTGCAGATGGATGAATGAAGGCTGCAGCTTCTGTGGCCCATGCCTCCCAGCTGGTACCACCTGAGACCAGGGGTCAGCGCACTCCTTGGAGAGAAGCTCTCTGCTTGCAGGAAAGGTGTGTGAAGGGTTGTGGATCCGCAGTCTTTCCTAGTTGTAGACGAAGGTAGAAAGGATCCTGTCCCCGCTACCCTGCTACTTCTGAGGCCTGAGCCTCCTGGCTGGTCCAGCCTTAGAAAGTCAGTAGAGAGAAAATGGTGATCACACCTGAAGCATGGGATCAGAGCACTCCCTGGAGAGAAGCTTTCTGCTTGTGGGAAAGGTGTGCAGAGAGGATTGTGGGTCTGCCGTCCCTCCTGCAACTTTCTCAACCTATGGACGTAAGCAATTTGGAAGAATGCAGGTAGTCTTAAAAATTCTTATTATTTTTTTGATTTTTCTGATCTCTGAACTTCTCTTTGTAGTTCTAGTATGGTGAAGGAATGATGGAGATAACAATAAACCATGATATATATTGTATCTTGCTTGTTCTTTTACAAGTCTCCCTCATATTACCATAAAATGTAGGTACATTCAATATATGTTGTTGACCAGACGTGTGAAATGGTGGCAATCCCTTCCTATTACTGGCCAGAATTTGACCTACACATCTTGAAATTTGCTTAGCTTTCCAAAACAGTGCAAGGCTTCAGAAAGATAAGCAATTCCTTTACATAACCCAGAATAATTTGGCTGGCAAACTCAAGGAGATACTGTGTGTGGATCAAGTTTAACACATTCATTTAGATTGGCTGACTCCCATGTGTTTCTTACACTTGCAGAGGGTCCCATCTGTTCAGCTCTTGGCCAGAGACCACTGAGCCTGTGAGCATGCAATTTCTTATTGCAAACACCCAGTGATTCATAATTGGTTTATGGTACCCCAGATACTCAACGGTAACATTCCTAATTAGTACCAATATGTGTGGCAATTATTCTACAACTAGGATACCTGCCTACTATTAGTGGACCCAGCTCATTCCAGAAGCCAATACACTTGCTTGCCATTTGCCCCCTCTTCCTACATGTCTACCTGTATCACTCAAAGATGTCTTTTCTAGTTCAGCATCTGAAGATTTTATGACCACTTCTTTCCCAAGGTCTCCTGTAGCACAAACTGAGAAGTTCTCTCTATGCCAGTAGACTTTTGTTTTTCTTCAAAACAAAACAAACCCTGCTTTCTGCTTTGTACAGGATACCTTTACTCTTTGGGTTGTTTCTGTTTGGAATTGCCTTTTCAACTCCATTTATCCCCACCTGTCACAAATTAGTCTCATTTCAAATGTCTGCCTAGTGTTTCATCCTTTGATCCCCCATACTTACTTTGTTCCTTTCTTTTGATATGTGATTTCTTCCCTCCTGGCCTAGCTATCCATCTTAAGCATTTTATTGCTTCTTCTATGTAAGCTCTTCAATTTCCTTCTGACATCTGTGGTGTGCCTTACACATAGCATGTGGCCAATTAGGATTTGGTGGCTTTCATTAAATTTCATGATATCTTACTAAGGCATAAACATTAGCAGCACAGATAAATCATTCCAGGGTTAAGGTGTGGAACTCCCCAGCTGGCAGCTGATCCTCTCCTTCCCACATCCCACCACCATACTTACTTTCGGTCTTTGCTTTTCTGTCATCCCATGGTCCAGACTCTTTGATTTCTATGTGGGAAGTCAGAAGGAAAAAAGGCATTGTTCTGCAGAGAGAAAGGCCTGTGCTAGGCAGGAGTTCTGGAGAGGTGCATGCTCCAGGAGACTTGAGACACCGTAGGACAGGGCTTTTCTTGGATTATATTGTTTCCTTTTGAATTAACCAAGACCTGTCAGGTGTTTCCTCCTTATCTCCCCTGAGAACTGCCAGTTAATCTAAGATTAGCCCGACAGCTCCTATTTTCCAGGCCTCTGGTTTTGTCAATAAAGTAGGTTACATCTTTTTGAGCTTCATTACCTCTTCCATAACCTTGTTCTCTTGATCCATATTGTGTTTTTTTTTTTTT
>JADRCC010506651.1:0-28348 GCA_019843855.1 Hylomyscus alleni
TTAATTCCTTTTTACAGTCCAGACTTCATCCCCCTCCTGGTCTGTTCCCCACCACTCTCCATCCCATACTTCCCCTCCTTCCAAGCGCCACCCCCCACCCCACCCTGTCTCCAAGAGAATGTCCTCACCCCGACTCCACTAGGTGTATGTTCTCTCAATGAGGCCAGAAAATGGCAGTAAGAAAGTCTCAGTTTCAGACCTCCATTGATGCAGAGGTTTTGGACAGTGTGGTAGTCAGATGTAACAGAGATAAGAAACTTGGACATCCATTGTGTCTTGCCCTTCCATGAACCTCCACAGATGCCTGAATTTTCATGGTTATAGAAATAATATGCTTTCTTGGTCAGAATCCACTGTGCACACTTAGAAATTAATAATGGGAAAAGCTTTTAAAAATTGAGTTGATATGTCTTTGGCTAATGCTCAAAGTGTGACCAGCTTCAAATAGACTTTACTGACGTACATGCATACACGATAGGCTTATGCAGTCCACATACGACATCATCCTTAAATCTTTCCTTTCCCATCCCCAAGTTTCACTTTGAACATCTAAGCAGAAGCAAGAAAGTGCAAATCTGGTCGTGTAGGCAAATGGACAATTTACACAGCAAACATAATTGTTAGAAATATTTCTTATATATACTAAGGTTGATTTTTTTGTTCATTCGTTTGCTTGTTTTTCAATAAGTTGTTACCTAGAGTCATCTTGCAACCTGGCAGAATAATGCTTTTCCTGATAAGAGCACAAGGAACTTAATGGCAGGCCAGGACTTAATGGCGGTTGTGACCCTGAGCTGTCCACTTGAGCTGCCTACCCCTTAGAAGCATGGTCATTGATATGGGGATGGGTCTAATGGCTAGTTGTAAGTCACAGTTGTCTCCTTTTGTTACGGGAATGGAGCCTAGCTGAAGGTTCATCTTTTGAATAAATGTTCTCTGAAACTTCAGTTGTGGTGCAAACTTCTTTCTCAGTTTCTAACAAGCCTGGTTAGCACACTACTTTTATCTTCTGGTCATATTGGAAGCTGTCCTTTTTGGCTAAATACTACTCTATATAACTTAATATTTCCCTAAGCAAGCTTATTAGCAAATCTTTTATAGCATCAGTTTTATGACTTCAAGTTTCTCCTGTGTCAAAGGGAATGGCATGTCCTTCCTATATATGGCAGGGACTGGGTTAGTAAAAAGAATTGCTCAAACAGCTTGGTTTTTGTTTAAAAATTGTTAAAGGTTAAGCTTGAACAACAAAACTCACTTTCAGCTTATCAGGCTGCCAAATGTATATTATAATTATAAGGAGAAATTAGTAATCAATTTGTCTGCTTCTCATAAAGTTTGGTATATATCCTCAGGAGAACATATATACAAATGTCATCCTACTGGGATACTTTCAGATCTGGATATCTGGAAATCTTCATATCTTTAAATACATTCAAATTTAAAACAACTGGATGGGCACACTGTATTCTATACAACGGTAGAGATTAAAGTTGTGACCATCCATTGGTGAGGAACACATATTTCTTCCTGTGCAACAGTGACTTTTTAGCCAGGTTTAAATAGACTCTTTTTAGAGCTAGGAATCAATGAGATAATATGTAAAGCATTTCTCTAGAAAATCAAAACTATGAAAGAATAATGTGTCCCAAAGCTGGAAGGGAAGCCACACTGTTCACACAGGAGTCTAGGACATTAAAATGATGGTAGGGAGAGCCACAAGGGCAGGCAGCCAACTCCAGCCTCCAGTGAGCTCAGTCCTAATCCCACAGTTCTCCAAGAGCCCCTTCATGCCAGAAGGATGCTTGCTGGCTGCTCGAAAGACTCATCTGCATATTAAAGTACAAGGAAGTGTGCAATAAGTAAAACAAGACACAGTTCGTAGAAGCTATTTGGCAACTTTTGAAAATACCTTCCACTTAAATGCACTGTGTTTTGTCACATTTTCTAACAAAGGCAATTAGTCGTTAATTACCAGCCCCTTGGAAACTTTGCCAAGAGCTGTGGGAAATTCTGCCCATGAGATTCCTGAGGGAATACAAATGAATTTGGGTTTGAAAAGGATTTTTGGTGGTTAAATCAAAAGAAGTAGAAATAGCCAGCATTGGGGAAATTGCATAAAGCAAACACCTGTACAAATACAAACAGTGGGCAAATAAAGGCCAGAATAATATAGTTGCATGTAGAAATACTGACCTGCTGACCTACAAGTCTCTATTTTCTATTATTAATTTCATCCTTGTTTATATCTCTAGGAAATAAGCCACCGCATGCCAGATGGCAGGGATAATTATTTTTATGTGGCTTTCTGGTTATTTTTTTTTTTAAAGTCAGAAATTTTGTAATACAACTTCTCCTGTATCTAATTGTTAATCAGAAAGTTATATTGCTGTTCACCAAAATTAATGTCTTCATGTTTGATTCCCATTTTATCTTAAAATACCAGTTACTAACAGATCCAATACTTGTTTTTAGGATAGCTTGAACTGTGCATGGTGCTGAATGCTTCTAATCCCAGCCTTTAGGAAGTAGACAGGCTGATCTCTGTGAGTTTGAGGCCAGCCTGGTATATGTAAAAAAATCAAGAGAGCTACATATAGAGACCCTGTCTCAAACAAACAAACCACATAAATTAATTAATTTTCACTAGTAAACATGAATATAAAGCTGTAGGTTTGGCAGCAGTCTGTAAGCTCATAAAAACAACGAGAGAACTTAAAATAATAGACAACTGGATAAAAACCCTAAAAACCTAAAAAACAAAACAAAACAAACAAACAAAACCAAATGCAAAATTGGTGAGACAGCTCAGCGAGTAAAGATGTTTCTGGGAAAGCTTGGCCAACTGAATTTGATCTCATGCAGAACACGCATAAAGATGGAGGGAAGAGAATTAATTTATCTCAGTTGTCCTCAGACTTTCATAAGTAGGCTGTGACATTCACATCCTGTCATCTTCTCTTGACCCTTACCCACTCTTCCCTGTGTGTGTACATACACAATACTAATAAGAAATTTTCTAAAAAAAAAAAAAAGAAAAGAAAAGAAAGAAAGAAATGTTACATAAGCATAGACACATCTATGGTCTGAATTCAATGGCATTCAGTGGAGAGATAAACAAGCCATGTACACTTTCTGGAATGGGGTGGTATTTCTATAAAACTGTACATGGGGGATGGAAAGAAGAGTGCGATACAATTTCTAAAAGCCTTCCAAATTTTGTGATCCCAATGAGCTTTCAAGAAACGAAGTGTCTAATATTGTGGACGTACAATCTTGTATACCTTTCTTAGGAGAAAGTTCATTCATTTTCAGCATGTGCTACCGATGAGCTAATCCTGAAGCAGGGTACATTTCGAAGCAGTGAATAGGGAGTCCTAGCACAACGGCCTTGCTTGTGCCTGTGAGGTTTCACTCACTCTGTGCACTGTTTGGCTACTGAGGCCCTTTCCCACGCTAAGACTTCGAGAACTGATGAAACTGCAAATTTAATTCTACCCTTAACCAAAAGAAGGGAGGAAATTATCAGCTGTTTAAGGCGGCATGAACTTCTTTTAGGTTATTCAGAATGTATTTAAAATATGACTACTTCTCATGCATACATAAGAGGCTTTTAGATTTACACTTCTCCAATAGTATCCAGTGTTGAGATGCCTGTCAGATAGTCCTTTCACATCTTGTAAGCACACCCTGGCTTCCTCTTGATGATGCTGAGAAACAGTCACTGCGAGCATTTCTTCCTCCTAGCAAGTAGATAGTGAACAAGAAAGCCATATTCTTCTCCAAATTTAAGTGCTATCAGGAAGGTACATGCCAAAGTTAGAAAACATCCAGACTCAGGCATTCTCACTAGCTTCTGTGTGTAAGGGTCTGTGAGAAGAATATTCTGGAGGCTCCCAGTCCTCTTCTTTCTCGGATTCTAGCAAAGGAAGGGATGATGGTGTTCCAGAAAATAGAACGAGAGAAAAGTTAGGATTCAGCGGTGGCTAGTTTTCTCTAACAAAGGCGAAGCTCTCTCCAGCTCTAGGTCCGTAATCTTCCCAGGGTCCAATTCCAATATGCTTTATCATTAATAGGCAATTCAAATTAATAAATATGAGCTTGAGACTTGTTTTCTGCTGCCCTACTAAGCGACAGCGACATATAAGAGTAAAATGTCAGAAGCCCCAAATGGAATGTCGGCTCACATCAGAAAATAAAGCAAAATCCAATTCTAGGATATTATTTTTTCATTATACCTAATCTGCCTCTAAAAGAACCAATAATACATTGAGGTTCCAAAGGAGAAGACATGACAGGATGAGAGGGGAGTAGTGAGCTCTTCATGAAAGGAAGGCAGTAAGATCCAGATGCTATTATCAATGCTGAGTAGGTTTCACAGATTTGAGGGGGCGATGCAGAAAGAAAATGGAAACAGAAAAACAACAGCTCTGACATCTGGAGGCCAATGTCAGCTCACCGTGCAGGAGTATCATGACCACAACCTGTTCACATGTCAGGCTAAGTTCACATGGCTGGAAGAGTTAGCACCTTTTGAAGCCTTTAGATCTTGAGAATCAAAGCATAAGGGCTGGAGACATGACTCGACGGGTAAGAACATTGACTGCTCTTCCAGGGGTCCTGAGTTCAATTCCCAGCAACCACATGGTGGCTCACAACCATCTGTAATGGGGTCTGATGCCCTCTTCTGGTGTGTCTGAAGAAAGCAACAATGTACTCACATAAAATAAATCTAAGAGAGAGAGAGAGAGAGAGAAAGAGAGAGAAGTTGAAGTTTAAGTGTTTGTACTTTATATCTTCTGGGTACAAATATCTCTATATTTATTAGCAATGAGGTGTAAGTATGTCTGAAGGTGTGCGTGTGTGTTATTTATTGATATGATACAAACACAAAGTTATAAAAGCATTTTGTACTATAAAAATTAGAATAATTAAACTTTAAGTTAAAAAGATTAGAAAATAATAGCTTGAGATCATTGTGGATTTATTTTGCATTTGACAAGGTTCTTTTACTATGTGTATTTATGCACATGCACTCATATATGAATGTAAGCATGCACATTTGTGAATGTACATGGAAGCTAGAAGATCAACCTCAGGTGTCCTTCCTCAGGTATTATCACTTTGATTTATGAGACAGAATGTCTCATTGGGTTGGAGCTTGATAATTAAGCTAAAATGGCTGGCCACACACCCTAAGGATCCATCTATCTCTTCCTTCCCAACACCATGATTACAAATGTGGACTCTGATGCCCACCAATTTCAGATGGGTTCTTGAGATAAATCTAAGGCCCCACTGGTTGTACAACAAGAATTGAACCAAATTTTATCTTCCTAACACCTTACTTAGGTTGTGAGTCAAACTACATTAGTGTGTGTGTGTGTATGTGTGTGTGTGTGTGTGTGTGTGTGTGTGTGTGTGGTGCAGTTACTAAGGAAGCATATTATAATTCTCAACAGATATTGACATGTTTCAATTCATGAACTGCGACCATTACATATAATCCCAATAACTTGTCTTTGAGTCTGACTAGATTAGCTCTTTGTACCTGTTTCTAAAGTTGCTCCATAGCCATTGTGTTAGTTTCCATTGTCGTACTGCTGTGCCCAGAGTGCAATAGTAGGAAATAAGTAAAGCATATATTTGTCTACAATTAGAAGGAAACAATGTTCATTCATTCATGTTCCTTCTGCCATGGGCGTTTACATTCATTTCAAAACACTAGAGTACCCAAATGGTGAAAACAAAGGCTAGAAGCATATATTCTCCACTAAACTAGTCCTCTATCCAAGATACCTATTGTGGTCAAAATTCTAAGGCAGGGTATCTGCTTTTCTGTGTTCAAGTCCCCAGTTAACATCATTTGTTAATTATAGTGCATTTCTCTTAAAATTTGTGATTGAATTTATAGTTAACCATGTCTTCCTCTGTTTAGTCAAATTTATTCTACTTCCTTCTGTTCTTTGCTTCAATTTGATATCATTTCTTAAAAAAAATATAACTAGCAAACAAATGAGAAGCTGACCCATACTCCATATATAAGGACATACATGAACATGTCTACTTATATGGATTAATGGTTATAATCGGTATAAGGCTAGGTAAACTGTTGCTTAGAGGAAAGATAAAATATTAACCAGTGCAATTTCCACTAACTAAAATAATGAGTACTATATATTCAGGTCCAGCAAACACTGACTCCTTGAAATTTAAAGGGGTCTTTCCAATTTTAAAGCTTGATAAATTATAAGGCATCAACTGAGAACTGTGGTAAATGGTAATTCTTTAGGCTTATGAAACATGTAAAAGAATGTTGCCAAAAGGAACATTGTATTCAATTAAGAGACTACAGGCTTATGTTTATTTCACGAGTCTCCATTTTACATATATCTCAAATCTCAATATTATAGAGCTTGGTGAACACAAAGCAATTGCTATCATTTTGTTAAAATTAGATCTTCCTGTTAATATTAGGAAATGTACCATTATTAACATTGTAAGTACACACTGGTGGTTTCTTGGTATTTGTTTATTTAGCTTAATCTCTATGTACTATAAGCATCCTTATTTGAGTTTTACTTCTGTTGTTACATTTTCAAATTGTTTATTTATCGAATATCTATCATATATCTATTTTCATGTGTATGATACTTCTATGTTAGAAACATACATGCATGTGGAGATCAGAGAGCTTTTGAGAGTGAGTTCTCTCAAAATTCTATAAATTCCACAGTGAATTTATAAGATCCAGTTTGTTTCCAGGTTTTCATGGGAAGTACTTAACATCACACCCATCCTGTTTCCACATCTGGAATCCATTAGCTTAGCTTGTCAAAAATATCACTTACTTGCAGTTAATAAAGACAAACTAAGTCCTCCTAGCATGAGTGTCTACCTGTAACTCCTAGAACATTCAGAACATGAGGGTCACTTCTCAATTCTAAAGTAAGGCTATATTACAGCTAAAATGCAACTTCTTTGTGTTACTCAAACTTCTCCCTCAAACTTCTCTGTGATACTTCCTCTAAGTATTTTTAAATCACTTTCAAAAGGTACAATTGATATATGAAAGCCATAGCCTATGTAATACATAGTTATTTATTACACAACAGGATTTTGCTGATTACACTAAAATTATCAAGGATCGTAAAGCTCCTTACCATCCAACGATGTTGTGGCTGATGAAATATAAGAACATTGCTTTGCTCATATGTTTGTCACAGTGCTGGGGTAAACATACTATGCTGCCAATCATATAAAGGCAATACAATAACAAATAACAGGCATGCAGTAGGTTATATTGTCTAGGTTTTCATAAATGTATTCTCTAATGTCTGTAGATAAACTAAATCAACACATGACACCTCTCTCAGGAGATGATCACGCCCTTAAAGTATACAACTATGTGCAGCTGGCTGAGTTTAGTGATTAGAATATATTTATGGAACCATCAAGGCTATAAAATTATATTTGTTACCTCACAATGCTTTTTTCTGATTTTTTTTTTTATTGTAGCATGGGCTTTCCTAATATTATTTTATGTATCAAAACCATCTAGGATCTATTCTTTTACACATTTTAAGTGTAAAATACAGCATGAACTGTTCTTGTGTAGTGAGGACTCTGGGACAGGACAATTAAACAAAACAAAACTGAGGGGAAGCATTTTAAGTAGTTAATCTAAGTTCCAGGAAGAGGTGTGGAGTTTCCAACTTTGAATCAGGTCAGCGATATCCGTGCATAATCTTCTTCATCCCACACTAAATACGTTTCCTTTCTCACTTTTCTTTATTGGTACCTCGAGGTGGGTTGTTCTGTTTGAGGTTCTTACTTGAGGTGGTGCAAGAGCAAGTTTCCTATGGGAACCGGCACTCCTGCCAGCAGAGTAGACTGTGATTGCGGTAGTGACCTTGTAGCTCCTTGGCAGTAAAAGTGATCTCACCCATTGTTTTCAATTATTTGCTGGAATTTGGCTAGAGCCACATCAGTAGTAATGGGTTTTCCTCTGGCAAATAAATCAATAAGGGTTTCTAAATGGGAGGAAACATTTCAAAAGGAAGGGAAAAAAAATAATTCCCATAGGATAAGGAATTAAATAAATCATTATAAACCTCTATTTGTATAATCTAATTAAGAACACTCTAGGTTGCAGGGTTTACTAACAAGTTGTTTTACAGTTTCACATTTTTTTTATTTAATTGCCTTTTAAAATTGTTATTCATCCATTGGTTTTTATTCATAATTGTATTGTGCAGTGTTCTTTACTTTTCTAATTTTATATAACTTCATTATGTGAGAGATTTTATGTCTGAGAGCTATCTTCTTTTATTTTGATTACAAATATGTGTGCACAGACACTAGGTTGTAAAAGGCTGTGATCATGGAAGCATTTCTGAGTAGTACTGCCTGGGTTAAGAATGATTCAGATGAATAGGATGACTGTGCTCTGCTTAGTACAGGAAGCCTCTGTATTACAAAGTCTTGAAATGCCAACACAGGCATGCGTAGTGTAAGTGCTCTGGAGTAAACAAAGCGAGTTCTTTCAACAAGAAATGTACCGTATGAAGATAGTCACGTAAAGATTAAAATGTATCTCTATATTTGTTTCTAATAAATATTGAATATAGTAAAAATGTAACTTTGATCATTTTCATACACAAATATAGAGCTGAAAATATTCACTTCAAGTTTTCACATCCAAATTTAATATTCAGCTTAAATTTTTGTGAAATTTTATATATACCTCAGTCTTGCTTGAAAATGGAATAGAAAAAAAAACTGAGTGTTAGGATGAGGAATCTCATATTTTCTCCTTTCAAAGGTTATTCATCATGTACATGTGTGTATTCAATAAATAAATAATAAGCACTCATTATTATCTTTTCTTTGAAAAATCTTTGAATTACATTGATTTTGATGATCTTCTCCCCATTGATTTATATACTCTGAGTCTAGAAGTATCTTACATACTAATATACATGTATCACTATGAGTTGAAGGAACAGGTACAATATCGTAGATTCAGTTTTCTTTGACTTTCTCTACTTGGAGGAATAGTTACCCTTTTGTGTAGTATACATTCTGAGTCATTTTAGAGACTTTATTGTTTAAAAATTGTACTAGGCTTTTCATTTTGCTCATGGGAGTGGATTGCCTATTTAAACTAACAGAATACTTACATAATCTAGTCATAACAATAATACATGGCTCCTCACATTATTTAAGAATGTTAAAAAGAGAAATTAGGGCAAGCAGCTCCCTGGTGGTGCTTTTTAAGGTAAACTTTTCTGCTTAGTCTGAGAGAGTATAGTGTCCTTTCTCAAAAGTGCCTGGAAACTAAGACATATTGGACACTAGAGGAATGGGCTTAGGCTACTTGCATAAGACACAATCAGATAGCCTAGATTCAAGTCAGAACTCTACCACTCATTTCTTAACTCCAAATTGGAACAGTATCCCCATGTTGCACATGCAACAGGATTATTATTAGAATACAAAAATCCATGCATGCAATATGACTGTGAAATTGAGAAATGTCATGCAAAACAAATGATAATACAAGATAGCTTTCAAAGTAATTAGATGCTAACCATCAAAGATTGTGTTGACAAAAGTAGGAAAGAAGGGAACATAATAACTTAGCTACTTAGACTTTCTAAATTTTTCAAATGATCGGACTACTATCCATCGGACCAGAACCAGTGTGTAAATACTTAAAGATCTAACTTAGATCTATGTATCTTCAATATACTAAAATGAGATTAGCAGTAAAAAATTACAATTTATAACTACATATTTTGAATGTCAAAAATGTCTTATTAACATTAAAAGAAAATTTCCAATATTAATTTCAGTAGTGTTCTTTTTTATGAATTATTTCTTCACTTTACATCTATTATGTTTTTATGCGCAAGTCACAGAATTTCTGATTTTACTCACACTAGCCAGAAAAGCTATTTAAAGTTTAGAAATATCTAAAATATTATTTAAGCGGTAGTATCTTTATCTCTATTCTGTTTTCTTGTGCAAAGGCCATCCCATCGTGACAAGTATATTCAAAAGTCATGTTTGTGGGGTTTGTGATATTCAAGAAACCCAATCCATGTATATTTGTGCCAATATCACTGAGAATTTTCATCTTAAAATAAATTGCTGAACTTAGTACTATAACTCAGACTTGCAGTTATTTATTAATCATTTGTGAATTGTTTCATCCAAAATTAATTTAGCACTTCACTTTAACTACTATATTCTAAAATGCCTTGGCTTCAAAGAGATTTCTGATCGTATTATTTCTTGACATGCCAGTTGTTTGCATCTGCTGAATCCTACATACAGAACTCTCTTGACTTGTACAAACTTTCAAAATAATAGACTAGCTTGCAAAAGGAAGGTGACTGTTGAACATTTATTACAATTGAAATTAAGAATATTTGTAGGGAGAAAGTAAAAAGGTAGAATAAATACTAACGCTACCGAAGTATGTTTTTGTTATTGTTTTGCAACACGTTTTTTCTTTTTGAGAATTTCATACATGAATCCTATGTTTACATCATGTTTACCATACTCTCCCTCTCAAGTTTTTAACTTCAATCATTGTTGGATAGTATGTTCATAAGTATATTATTATATGTATATATTAGGCAGCTTGCTGAAGCCTTTTAGTGTTGCTTGTGTGCACGTGTGTTTAGGCTGGGAACTAGAGTTGAATAGCTTATCAGTAAGCTTGTTCTTGAGAATATGAATTCTCTCTCTCTGAGGCACCATGGGTTTTCTCGAGGTTTTTGTCTAAGGGTGGGGCCTTGCACCAGTGGAAGAGAACATGTCTTGTCATCTCATTCATTATTGCAGCTCACAACATTCAAAACTGGTTAACAGAATCATACTTTTCTTCTCTAGGGATATTCATATCACTTTCTAGCACTGAAAAACCCAGTAAGGTCTAAGATTACAGGGCTGCACCCACTTGACCCCTCCATGATGTAGCTATGTGGTATTTTCAGCAGCAGTGTTTCTTTTACACATAGAGTATATTCAGTATAGAGTATATGTTGTATCTGGATCAAAGTAAAATTTTCGATTATTTTATTGGTTATTTTATTTATTTACATTTCAAATATTATTCCCCTTTCCAGTTTTCCCTCTGCAAACCCTCTATCCCATTCCACCTCCCCCTGCTTCTATGAGGAAGCTCCCCCACCACCCACCCACACCTTCCTCACAACCCTAGCATTCTCCTACACTGGGGCATCAAGCTTCCACATGACCAAGAGTCTCCCTCCCATTGATGCCAGGTAAGTCAGTCCTCTACGGTACATGCAGCTGGAGCCATGGATCCCTCCATGTGTACTCTTTGGTTGATGGTTTAGTCCCTGGGAGCTCGGTTGTGGGGTGTGTGTGTGTGTGTGTGTGTCTAGTTGGTTGATATTGTTGTTCTTCCTTTGGGTTGCAAACCCCTTCAGCTCCTTCAGTCCTTACCCTAACTCCTCCATTGGGGACCCCATGCTAAGTCTGATGGGTGGTTGCAAGCATCTACATCTGTATTTGTCAGGCTCTGGTACTGCTTCTCAGAGAGCAGCCATACAAGGCTCCCGTCAGCAAGTAATTCTTGGCATTAGCAATAATGTTTGGACTTGGTGTTTCAAGACGGGATGGATCACTAGGTGGGGCAGTCTCTGGTTAGCCTTCAGTCTCTACTCTAATCTTTGTCCCTGTATTTCCTTTAAACAGGAACAATTCTGGGTTAATTTTTTTGAGATGGGTGGGTGACCCCATCCTTCAACCGGGGGCCATGCCTGGATATGATCTCTACAGTTCTCTCTCACCTTTGTTGGGTATTTCAGCTAATGTCATTCCCATTGGGTGCTGAGTACCTCTTGCTTTTCTGGCATTTGGAACTTTCTAGTGTCTACCCCCAGTTTCCCATCCCTCACAGCTACATACCTCCGTTCAATTTTCTGATCCTCTGTACTTTTACCTGTCACCTCCCACAACTGATCCTGCCCCCCCTTTTCCCTCCCCCTCCTATCTCGCTTCCAGGTACCTACCTCCCTCTACCTCCTGTATTTTGTTTCCCCTTCTAAGTAGGACTGAAACACCACACTTTGGTCTTCCTTCTTCTTGAGCTTAATATGGTCTGTGAGTTATATCTTGGGTATTCTGAGCATTTGGGCTAATATCCACTTATTAGTGAGCACATAGCATTTGTGTTATTTTGTGACTGGGTTACCTTACTCAGCTCATTCCTCTGTTGAGGGAAATCTGGCTATTATAAATAAGACTGTTATAAGATTCGGAGAGCTGAGTCTTACGTCCAGGATGTCGTCACAAAGACACAGAGACAGAGGTTGATGCAATCAGCAAGAGGTTTTTAATAATCCAGTATACTGGGGTCATCCCGCATTCAGGCAAAGGCGACCCCAAGGAGCAAAAGCACACACTTTTTATACCCTTCCGAAACATAAGTTTATAGCATGAGTTGGTTATCTCTCATTGGTGGAACTTGTTGTCTTTTGGAGTTCATTGACCTTTGTACCCCAGGTGAGGAGATACCTTAGGCACATAGGGGGTGGTGATAAATCTGTGCCTCACTGTGGGTGGGGACGTTTCCTGGAATCCAGCATTACTCCCTGCAATTAGGACATCTCCTGGGGATGGATGTTTCATCAATAAACTCTTTTTGAAGCTCCTTGACTTTAAGCTTAATGGACATTCCTGGCTTCCCAGTATTTTTTATGAGATGTCTCTGTTTGTTCAATTCTTACACTGCTATGAACATAGTGGAGCATATGTCATTATTACATGTTGGAGCATCTTCTGGGTATATGCCCAGAAGTGGTATAGCTGGATCCTCAAGTAGTACTATGTCCAATTTTCTGAGGAACTGCCAGACTGATTTCCAGAATAGTTGTACCAGCTTGTAATCCCACCAACAATGGAGGAGTGTTCCTCTTTCTCCACATCCTCACAAGAGATCTAAAAGACATCCCTTGATGCTTTCTCCAAGTTTGTGGCATCTGATACTTCCTTTACCAATGTAAAAATTATTTTTGTCTTATTTCTCTGAGCAGAGGCTTTTGCTGACAGTCTCACACATGTCTAATGACATTGCATCTTAACTTGAGTTTTTAGTTCTTGTGTCAGAGCATTTAATCATTAAATAATTTATTATTAATCTTTGAATTTTCTGGAGGTAATTGTGTTCTCATGGGTACGCATGCATGTGTGTGAAGGTGTGTGCACACTCGTGCAGGAGCATGTGCAGGCTAACATTCACATCTGGTATCATATCATAATCACTCTCTACCTTTATTGAGGCAGGGTGTCTTGATAAACTCAGATCAAACTGATATGCATAGTCAAACTGTTCAGCTCTCTCTGGGAATCCCCTGTCTGTCTTAAGTGCTGGGCTGCCACACTAATCCAGAATTTACCTGAGTGTTGGAGATCCAAATGCCATTCACCAAGCATGGAGGACAAATGCTTTTATCTTTATTCGATGTCCTGGTCACTCACTCTTTTCATTTATATGTAGCTTGTTTTATTCTTTAATTTGCATGTATATATAGATAAAAAGTGAAATACATATAATCTTTGCTCCTCTTTGTGACATTGCATTTTATAGCAATTCGTATTATTTTATAACTAAACTTCTATAATAACGACTAAAACTGTCAGCTGTATCATTAATTAGATAACGCATACAAGTTTTAAGTTTTAAATGTCAAAAAATATGTTTGCCTTCTGCCACAGCTTCTGCATTGCAGCTGATGTACAGGGAATTCCAAATAATATGCATCTGTTCAACCCCCTGGATTTCTTGAAAGGTTTGCATTTTGTTGTTTAATATTAAGGTTACACATTTAATCCAGCCTTCACTTGTACATGTGGACTCTAGCTTCATTTTCTTAGTTTTCCTTTGCCTATTTGCCAGCACTGTAGAAATGGAAAGGAATCAGTTCTTCTATATATACTTGGAATATCACCTTCTCTGGCTGAGATGTTTTTCTGTCGATGTACAATACCATATATGTTTTCTGTGATATAGGCATTGATCAGTGCTACCTCTCCATATTCATTTGCACGTTCTTCCTGTGTAGCCCAAGTTCACATTGAACCTTCTAAGTAGTCTTGATCTCTTGATCTCCCTGCCTCAGATTCTTCATCACTGAGATTACAGGCATTTGGTACCATTCCTTCATCATATGTCTGCCCAATGATCAATATGGTTTTCAAATATAAGAAAAACCATACTTTTATTTAAAATTTGTACAAATAATAGTTGATAAAATTATTTATTCCTGTCATAATCTTAATAATTCTCATTTCTTGATCATGTGAATTGTATTTTAAAGTAAATAGTTTTAAATGTAGTTTTAAACTGGATGCTTAGTGTTCTTCATTATACTTATTTTTACATGTTTTTCCTTCCTGACATAAAGGTAATTATTAAATGTGATCCTAGGCCTCGGTATTTATTACTAGAATAAAACTGTTGATTTTATATATATAAATACTTTTATTCATATACTCTATCAAATTGCTTTTAATTCCAAAACCACTTACTAAATTCCATGAGTTGTCAGTGTCCCACATAGTTACCAAGACAAGTGTTTCTCATCCTTTTAAAGATTTGTGTTAGCAATTTCATCTGCATCATATTTTACTGGCATAAACATTCAACACAAACAACAGCGAGAAACATTTTGTTTTGCAGAGGATGTATTAAGTATGCTGAAGTAATTATTTTTAATTATTAGGATAAGAGGTTTGAACGCAGATAAAAATTAAATTATTTAGAAATGGTATAATATTTGAGTTCTTTAATTTCAAGTTATATGTAAATGCTCAGGGTATTTAAATTTGCTCTATCTGTAAGTATATTTTAGTCTAGTATAAAATAATCAAGGGCAAGGGGCCATGTACCATTGATTGTTACAGAATTTGTGCACACTGAATCCTGTTTACCAAAGTGTAAAACATTAACAGTTTAGAATTTGTGCTCCATTTAGTTGCCTAGGTCTGGGAAGGAGACCCATTGATCTTCAAAAGGATCAAAGTATATATGTACCTGCCCTTTGATTGCTAAGTGAAGAGACTCTTAATAATGGCAATTTTCATTTAATTCTTGGTCCTTTACATGATCTAATACTTAAAGAACAACAAATTAAGCATTTGATCAAAACCATCATGGTTTCCCTATCCTGGTCTACTTGTTAATTAGACATATACTATCATATAATGAAGGTAAATATAATGTAAGAAGAAAGGAATTTAGTTAGGAATGTTGGTAAATAGAATTCTAATGTGCAGTATAAGTGTCATTTGCCACAATAATAATGTTCAAAATCTCTTATCTATTCCAGGTGTCTGCATTTCCACTGATGTTATGGGGTTGTTAACACAACTAAGATCTAAAAATACTTGATTCTTTAATGATACATATATATTTACACACAGGAAGGCAGTATTGAGAGAAACAAAAACAAAAGACAAAAATTTCCAATCACTTGCAAAGATTCTTATGTCAATTGGAAACAAAAATTTGTTTATATATCTGATCATCTCAGATAAAAACAGAAACATATGGATTTAAAGTGTGTGTGTCAAACTGATGGTATTGTCGTCTTGCTGAAGACAGTACTTAAAAACCTTATTGAACGTGGAGAAGTTGAGCTGGTGCCTACCTAGAGACTGCACCCCTCCCAAATGGTGTTCATTGTACTGCACACTATCAGAGGAGAAAGGGAAACATGAACTCAGACAAAAATTCTTCAATCTACGATGGTGACCATCCTGTAGGCCACTCATGCAATAGTGGCACAAAGCGTGTGGTACTAACCAATATATGGTTAGATATAAGACCCACTTCATGAGGTAAAACCCATTCCTGATACCATCATGTCCCAAGAACCTGACTACATGTGTTAGGGACCTAGGAGAAAGCCAAATAGTACTGTTCTACTAAAAGAACACACCAGTTAAACGACTCCTAGTGACACCCTTCAGTGTCCATAGATCAGTGTCTCACTCACCCTCATCATAGAAGATTCCTCCTGCAGTCGATGGGAACTGATACAGAGACTCACAACTTGACAGTGTGCAAATGATGAGGGTCTTGGAACTCTGGGGCCTACAGGATGTCTCCGTAAACTCCTTCCCCTTAAAATTCAGGGAACCTCCTGAATAAGGAATGAGAAAGGGTGTAAGAGACAGGTGGGATAGAGGATATGAAGGAAACAAGGCATTCTAAACACAGCAGGACCTGTGCACATGTAAGCTCACCGAGACTGTGATGGCATGCACCCAGCGAGCACAGGTCTGGGCCAGATAGGGTACCAGAGTTGAGACCGGAAAAAGACACAGCCCCCACCCCTAACCCAGAAGCTATTTCTAATTGATAACTTCACACTAATAGAAATTTAGTTTCCTCCAACAGAAACTACACAATCCATTCTTAATTCAGGTCTCTGCCCAATAGGAGATGGCCAACACAAAAGGAACAGAACAATATTTCTGGATGTCCTTTGTCTCAAAATGCTTTGTCTGGACTTTGTCCCTTTCCTTGCCGGTTCTTTGTGTGTCTGTTATGATTTCCAGTATTTTTATTTTTGTTTTTTGTATTATGGACATTGTTGCTTACTTGCTTCCTCTTTGTCTGGTTTGTTTTTATTTGAACTAATTTTATTTTAATATTATTATTTTTTGGTTCCTATTTTTATCCTAATAAGAGAGAGAGAAAGGGTGTGGGTTTGGCTGGGTAGGCAAGTGGGAAGGGTGTGGGAGGATTTTTGATTTTGGGGGGGAGACCATAATCAAAAATATATTACAATATTACATTTAAAAAATCTATTTTCAAAGTAACCTCTGTCTGTGTGTGTGTGTGTGTGTGTGTGTGTGTGTGTGTGTGTACACGTGTGTCTTTGTGTGTGGCTGTATATGTGCACATTGTATGTTTCTTCTTCAAATGTCTGTCTAGTAAGTTACGGAGAGCATCTGTATAGATAGTTCACAGTAGCTTGTAAAGCAGTGGTCTGATGCCAATGTGATGAGAGACTTCATAGTTTCCTTGCATTTTTACTATTTAATACTTTTTCTCTTTTTGTTGTCTTATGGTTGCAAAATGGTTAGTGCTACAGTGGATCATTTCAAGAAAATCAATTAAAGGAACAAAATACTCGCCTAAGTTCTTCTGAGAAACAGTGAGTAAGGCATTGAGAGGAGTAATGTAGCCCCAGATACTCTGAGGCTGAGGCAGCCTGCCTGTGATAACAGAATTAGTTCAAAGCCAGTCTGAGTGATTCAGCAAGATGGCCTCAAAATACAAAAACAAACAAACAAACAAACAAACAAACAACAGCAAAACCCTGTAGAGATAGGTGCAGCCTCGTGATAAAGTACCTGCCTGACTGTGGAAACACAGACACAGTCTCTGCACGGCTAAATAAATAAATAACTAAGGTATTCTTAGATCAAAACTGTCAAAGCACGCACCTCTCAGTCATAATGCTAAAGCATGCACCTTCTTACCCTGAATCTGATATATATCTAATTCTGATATTCATATTTGATTCTGATATATCTATCTATCTACATAGAGACATACATTTAAATATATACATATATTAATCATATATATGTATAAGGACAAATGCAGAATACTGCTTTTTTTAGATGCAATTTATATTTATATGTTTCCTTAATACGCAGAGAAAAGTGAAAACTGTGACAACTTAAAAGAAGTAACTTTTTAAAAAAATTAGAGAAATTACTAATACAGAAAAGCTACGCATGCTTAATGAATCAAAAATTCCTATTTGAAATTACGATTTATATCAAAACCTCAAAGTAGTAAAAAAAAGAGTATTAGTTCATTAAATACTAATATGACATCAGCACATACAAGAACTTAGTGGCAAACTTTTTAAAAATATATACTACTTCTGTGAATTGGTATTTTGTCTGCCTCTATGCTTATGCGCCACATTCACTAAGTGCCTGTGGAGAGAAGAATAGGCTATTGTATAGTCTGGAACTGGAGTTACAGAGGGTAATCATCTGTTGTGTGGTTGCTGGAAACTGATCTGGTTCCTGTGTAAGAACAAGTACTGTTAACCACTGAGCTATATCCCAAGAGTTTTATAATTTTATAATTCTAATGTGTATAGTACTATAGAATGAATACCAGTTATATATTATATATTTTTAAATAATAGTGAAGAAAATAAAAGAAACAAATATTATTTACTTTATAAATTATCTCCTCCACTAAATTATTATAATAGAGGGAATCCTAGCCTCCAAAATTACAAGTTATGGTGGATATAGTCTATGAGAACAGACAAATCAAGATTCAAATGACTGTTCTTCCACTTATTTCATGCTGATTATAGTTGATTTGTAATTAGAAACTGGCAAGTGTAGATTGTCAAAAGTACATACTCTTAAGATGGCAAAAATCTTAGCAGGTGTCTTAATTTGGGTTTCATTGCTGAGAAGGGGCACCATGACCAAGGCAACTTTTATAAAGGAAAACATTTAATTTGGCTTACAGTTAACTGGCTTACAGTTTCAGAGGTTTAGTCCATTATCATCATGGCTGGAAGCATGGCAGTGTGTAGGCCCACTTGATTCTGGAGGAGCCTAGAGTTCTACACCTCGATCTGAAGGCAGCCAAAAGAAGACCCTGAATCATACAGGCCAGGCTTGAGCTTATACATGAGACCTCAAAGTCCCACCTCTACAGTGACACACTTCCTCTAACAAGGTTACACCTCTTCCAATAAGGGCACGCCTCGTAATAGCGCTACTTACCATGGGCCAAGCATATTCCATCAACCTCAACAGGCAAGCCTGCCATCATGTCTAATGATCTCACGTTGAGTCAAGGATTCCACATGGTGAAAGGAAAGATCAACTCCCTCAAAGTTGTTTCACAAGCTCATGTGTGCACACAATAAATAGGCAAGCAAACAAGCAAGCAAGCAAGCAAGCAAGCAAGCAAGCAAATAAACTGAATACATGCTTGTATTAAGGAGAGGACAAAGCTAAAAAATGAAGTCCATTTATGACTAGAAAATGAACACATTATATATCATAATGTGCAGCACAAAATTTGCCAAGACACTCTTTAGAGCTTTAAGTGAATGAATTAGAAAGCTAGTTAGTCCTTGTTAGCTGCATGCACTACAGTCTGCAACAGCTAATATAAAGCAGAAAGAGATGCACTCCTATCAGTCAGCAGAGTGCAGAAGTCCTGAACAGGCCTCAGACACAAGCTTGGATACCATAAAGAAAGACAGCTGGACATCTGACTTATTCTACCAGAGAACAATTCCCACAAATGTCTAAGGCCTCCTCACTCACTCCTCAATGCCTAGAAAGCTCTAAATGGTCTCTAACTGAAAACAAAACCAAGCCCTAAAACTCTTGATCCAGACTTGATCCCTGAGTTGCATGCAGTTGTGTTTCTATGCCCTCCAAGTCACATACAATTTCTCCTGCTTAGACCCTTTAAGCTGTGCGTGGGAAGAACTCAGTCTGTAAAAGAAGCTGTGTGAAGTTTCAAAGTCTTCATCTTTCTAACCTCTGCCCTTTCAACAGAAGTCTTACTCCAAGAGGGTTGAGTTGAGTATGACATTTAGCTTGATTAATGCCCCTCTTTGGATATTTAATAATTATATTATTCTTACACTCTAATATTTCAGTATCAGTATAATAATCTGCTATTTAAAATCCACTGTTTTGCAAAGGCAAAGATATTCAGTCCTCCTCACAAAGTCTCATTTTTACTGTTTTTTAATCTCTTGATGACATTTGTTTTTCCTAGAATTAGAATGTAATCCAAAATTAATTAAAGTATACATTATATTATATATCACAATGGGTCTTATATTATATATCACAATGGGTTTACCCTTATCACAATAAGGGTAAACAAATGAAAAATTGATATGATTAATACAGCAAATGAATACATAAAGATTTACTCTACTGATAAAGGAAAGTTAGCAGCATCCTAGTTTCTTTAAATACTTGTAAGGTTGTAATTACAATATAATTATATTCTTAGTATGCATTCAATTTCCTGTCAGCCTACAGCTAGAATATGATCTTGTCAGTGTCCTTAATGTAGTGGACATATTTAAGGTTCTATTGGCTTGAGATTGTGGTCTTTATCTTTATAATCCAGGTGACAATAGTCCAAGGACCCAGCTTTGCTCTGGACCAGAAGTCCATTATCTCTAAACTATCAATTTCAAATAGCCTGGTCCTCTTTCACTACAGTTGATTTATTAGCATAAAGGACCAAAAATAACCTATTGGTTTTCATAGCTGCCAAATCACTAGAAAAACTATATTGAGGTGCAAGCATCCTTTGTTGGGAACTTAAATTTTTATGGCAGAATTTAAAAGTCATTGAAATATGCAACCAGTTTTCCAAGTGTATCATAGAGTATACATTTCAATCCTATCTTTCAGTTCCTAGACTTTTTTTTTCCACTTTGAGATAATTAGCACCATTTATGTGTTCCTCTCAATATCGCTGAGTATTTCCCAGGCAGCAAGTTTAGTGAAACTTGCCTTGACTTCTTTCTCTTTCCATAACTTTAATTATTCTGTGTCATGGGATGCTTTCCAGAAAGCTGGTGCTGACACAGTTATCCTGTTGCTTTCATCCTTTTGTTGTGGAAAAAAAAGATTCTTACTCAGGATAGGGATAGATTGCAACCCTGTCCCATGTCTGTGATGAGACATTGTGTAAATTCCTAGAGATGATGTTGCCAGAAAAATGGTAGAAGAGTAGGAACTAATTTTCTGTTCCAGTGAGATCAAACTGATGCTTTTTGTAGGGTCTGGATTCAATTTCCAGTCTATCATTGTTTATAAAATTGAATCTTGGTGTGTGGTAGTTAGCATAAATCAGGACTTACAACAGCTATTCATATGATAGAACTCAAGATGGTTGTATCCATTGCATTGGAATGAAGTTCATACAGTATCGTCATAATTACAAGCCTAGCTATCACTTAATTGGAGAATACAAAGATTGACTAATGTCAATCCCAGGAAAGGGTGCTATGCTTCTAAGGTACGACTGCACAAAATCCTACCTAGGACTTGTTTGTAATTGTTCCAAGGACATATGACATATGACAGCCAAGTTTAAAGTGGCTGACATAAAAGCTAGGATGAACTAAAAATGCATTTGTTTTACTTTGAGTGTTACTCAGTGATGCCAATTCATACCGTTTACTTAGTGGATCATATTCAAACAGCTAAAGAATTTGGGTATGGCGTCACTTGTCATATAATCCAGGCACTCCAAGGCTATAGCAGAAGGATAGTGAGTTTGAGGCCACTCTAAACCACAGAGAGAGATACCTTCTTAAAAGATCCTGTCTCAAAACAAACACACTCAAACAAAACCTAGCCAAATACACACATATTTCTTGTAATACTCAAAGAGTTTCAGTAAACATCATGTCTCCCTATTAGGACCTAGAAAAAAGGTATTGTCATTTGTCATTGAAGAGTAATGCCCTGAATTGTGGGACATCCAGATCACTTGCTGTGTGACTCTTTGCATTTGTATCAGATATGATCTTCATTTCTAGGATTCAGGTTACTCTAGACTCTATATATTGCTACTTTAGTTATGAGTCCATTGCCAGACATGCATCTCTATAAATATCCAGGGGTATAGCTATTGGTTTGTATAGAATCCCTGCTGCCTAGCAGTGTATAGAGCTGTCTGTAAGGAAGAAATGTGAAAACCCCGCATGCTATGTGATCACAAGGAGAAAATACAAAAGGACAACTGGCTTAAAAGATGATCTCCATTACTAACTATCAGCAAAATATAATTAAAACAATAAAGATCTAGGTACTTGTCCCTATTCTTCTTTAAGCAATATATGCCTGTTTTTGAGCAGTATATGAATATTTAGCTTAAATGTATATATGCATGTGTTATATGTACATAATAATTTATAATATAAGTTGTGGAGTACAAAAAGAATTATAAATTAAGATTGTCCCATTGGAGGACACATTGGCGCTATTGTTAAAATGTGTGGTGCTGGAGAGCCCTAGCGTATTTTTATCTGATGGCATGAGTCATCAGATTTTATTAATTAGTATAACTAATTAATATATAAATTACTTTAATTAATTAATGTTAATTAGTATTTTAGGTTAAAGTCAGATAGTTGTTGCTATGTATTTTTTTAAACTTTTTATTGGATATTTTGTTTATTTACACTTCAAATGTTATCCCCTTTCCTGATTCCCCCCACTCATGAAACCCCCTGTTCCATCCCCCTTCCACTGGTTCTATTGGTGTGCTCCCCCACCCATCCACCCACTCCCACTTCCCTGCCTTCGAATTCCCCTACACTGGGGCATCTAGCCATCACAGGACCAAGGGCTTCACCTCCCATTGATGCCCTACATATGTCCTCTGCTACATATGAAGCTGGAGCCATGGTCCCTCCATGTGTATTCTTTGATTGGTGGTTTAGTCCCTGGGAGCTTTGGGTGATCTGGTTGGTTGATATTGTTCTTCCCATGGGGTTGCAAACCCCTTCAGCTTCTTCAGTCCTTTGTCTAACTCCTCCACTGGGGACTCCATTGGGGACCCTGTGCTCAGTCCAATGGTTGGCTGCGAGCATCCCCCTCTGTATTTGGCAAAGCCTCTCAGTAGACAGCTATATCAGGCTCCAGTGAGCAATCACTTGTTGGCATCCACGATAGTGTCTGTGTTTGGTGACTGTTTACGGGATGGATCTTCAGTTGGGGCAGTCTCTGGGTGGCCTTTCCTTTAGTCTCTGCTCTACATTTTATCTCCATATTTGCTCCTGTGAGTGTTTTGTTCCCCTTTCTAAGAAAGACCAAGGCTCCCACACTTTGGTATCCTTTGTCTTGAGCTTCATGTAGTCTGTGAATTATAGCTTAGATATTCTGAGCATTTGGGCCAATATCCACTTATCTGTGAGTATATACCATTTGTGTTCTTTTCTGACTGGGTTACCTCACTCAGGATCATATTTTCTAGTTCCATCCATTCGCCTAAGAATTTCATAAGTTCACTATTTTTAATAGCTGAGTAGTACTTCATTGTGTAAATGTATCACATTTTCTATATTCATTTCTCTGTTGAAGGATATCTGGGTTGTTTCCAGTTTCTGGCTATTATAAATTTTATATATTATAAATTTCTGGCTGCTATGAACATAGTGGAACATGTGCCCTTGTTTTGTGTTGGAACATCTTTTGGGTATATACCCAGGAGTGATATTGCTGGGTCCTCTGGTGGTACTATGCCCAATTTTCTGAGGAACTGCCAGACTGATTTCCAGAGTGCTTGTACCAGCTTGCAATCCCACCAGCAATGGAGGAGTGTTCCTCTTTCTCCACAACCTCTCCAGCATCTGCTGTCACCTGAGTTTTTGATCTTAGACATTCTGACTGGTGTGAAGTGGAATCTCAGGGTTGTTTTGACTAGCATTTCCCTGATGACTAAGGATGTTGAACATTTCTTTAGGTGCTTCTCGACCATTCAATATTCCTCAGATGAGGATGAGAATGGGAATTCAGATGAGAATTCTTTGTTTAGCTCTGTACCCCATTTTTAATAGGGTTATTTGTTTCTCTGGTGTCTATTTTCTTGATTTCTTTGTATATATTGGATATTAGCCCTCTATTGGGTGTAGGATTGGTAAAGATCTTTTCCCAATCGGTTGGTTGCTGTTTTGTCCTATTGACAGTAACCTTTGCCTTATAGAAGCTTTGCAATTTTATAAAGTCCCATTTGTTGATTCTTTGCACAAATCTCTGGGAAATACATGTATAAATCATAAATAGAGACATTTGGGCCTTCGTTTGATTGATAGTGATTTCCATGTTTATGGGAATGATATGAAGGCAAGACAAAACACTAAAAATTGATTTGTAGAGCACTTTTGTGAGGAAAGCTGATGTTTCTACCATAAGCACGAAGGGAGGGACCTTTCTTTGGGGCCTATCTTCTGCCTGAGATCTAGTAATCTGGGTGAGTCATACATTCCCCACTAGTATTTTGATGCTGGCAGAATGTTGTCATCTTCTGCAAAGCCTGAAGTACACATCTTTCACAAGCAGAGTGGCCTATAATGAAAGGTCCTTCATGGAGACCAGACTGTGGTAAAGGAAAGCAACATGGGATCATTTAGACAGCTGTCAAATGGGAATAATTTGGTACCTTTCCCTTTGGCAATCCAAGAGATAATGGCATGAGGTTGAGGGTATTTCCTGAAGGCCTCAAGGTTCTCGAGGAACTCAAAGATGTGGGTACTTACATGGCTATACAGTCTGTAGAAATAATTCCACAAACTTGGACAAAATATGCACGTATATATGTGCTTCATTGTTAAACCCTATGGCCAATCATAGAAATATATCCTGGGTTGACCTATCTTCAATACCCTCCTATGTTTATGTATATTACTCTTCTTCCTAAAGTATAAAGCCCAATAAATTGTATTAAATATTATTAAACCAATACATTTATAAGACAAATATATAAATATAAGTTTATCATAATGTTGTAGGCAAATAATAAGGTTTACTTTCAAGTAGGACATTAAATCAATGATGATAGATATAATTAATATTAATGATTTTGGCCATTAATATTTATTATTATATAAATATTTAATTTACAGTAATTATTTTTGCAAGTAATGAATAAGGTCTCTTGCTTTAATACACATTAATATTAGAGTTAATTCACTTCTAAGAACAGATTTGTTATTCAGTTCTAATAGACTATATAGTATGATAAAAATATAATATTTTAATTGATTTGCTCTCCCCAAAATGAAAATCTGTATATTTTTAAATGTTATATGCATATAATACATGCATTACCTTTTTCTGTGAAGTAAAGATTTGCTTTAGTTTTCTTTGTACTTAAATGTCCATTTAGTTAGATTCGCTATAACACTTGAAAAAAATTCAATAAAGAAAAACTTTTAATTAAAAATATCTTCCCAGTTTTGACAGATGTGTTCTGAAGGATGAAACATGATGTTCACATTTATGATTACTCAAGACCAGATTACTCTTCAATTTAAATATCAAAACTTACATATCTTATATGTCAAACGGGCTTTTAAACAGTGAATCTGGCCTGCCTTCATTATTAGGCTCCCTTAAGCATATTCTTCTATGTAACTGTAATTGAAAAATGAGATCCCTTCCATTGTAAAAATACGTTTGAGATTACAAAGGGCACATATTGGAGCATAGTGGAAAGAAGCAATCGGCTAAACATATTACCAGCAGTAGGCAACTTTCATCAAATGGAACAAATGTCCTCGTGGGGATTTCCATACAGCTGAAACAGCTTTTCATTTGTCCTCTTTATTACAATTTATCTAAAGATGTTGATTTTTAAATCCTACTTTGGAATTTCTGTCCTGAGCCTTTTGAATCCTTTGAGAATGTATTAGAGAATGGCAAACAGAATTATCTTCTTTTAAATGATTTAGATTTCCCATTTCTC
The DNA here is from genome assembly GCA_019843855.1 of Hylomyscus alleni. Lineage (NCBI taxonomy): Eukaryota > Metazoa > Chordata > Mammalia > Rodentia > Muridae > Hylomyscus > Hylomyscus alleni. Next base: position 25,547 of record JADRCC010506651.1, read on the forward strand.
TCGGTGCAGAAAGAACTAAGCACATAGTGTTTTCCATCCTATTTGCATATTTCAAGAAGTTATTAAAGGGATATTGAGGGTTGGATAAGGCATTTTAAAGTGCTATCTATTACTCAAGAACCCTTCCTTGGTATACGCCAATATCAAGGCTTGTCTCCACTTTTATTACAAATAAAATACTTTTTACTACCTTCACCTACAACACTCATGAAAATTTCTTCTTGTTTGCACAATGTAGTCTATCAACTGAGCATTGCTGTATATTTATCCCATATATTGAAGTACAATAAGTTAATGAATAAATACAACCCCACTGAAATCTTTGAGGGAGTATAAAAACCCACAGTAGAGTAAGTACTACTTCACAGGCAGAGTTAGAGGAACGGGAATCAATAAAAGACCCAGAGTACCTTTCCGCATCAGGAGAGGAAACATTTTTAAATAATCTTATATATTATTAAATACTTACACAAAATCTTGACCAGGCAATTATCTTCAGTGTTATAATAATGTTTGAGCCACTGGAAAAGTGGGTATCCTCATAGAAGTATTTAGTGGCAAAAAAAGAATAATCCACTTTTACATTAAATTCATTAAAGCATTACTTTCAAAAGCTACACAGTGCTGGTATTCCACTATAAAATAAGATTCCAAGGGTATAGACACTAAGAAAACTAACTGATGATATTCTGAAATAAAATTTCAAATGCAGACTCCATTCTGTGTAAAGCATAAATGGTAACTCTCAGTTTGCTGAACTGTCCTATGGACTAATACAGAAGGTATACGCATTCTCCAATTTGTCATATACTAATTTACATTCAATATCTTACATATACTTTAACTAATGAAAACTTCATAGGCTTTATCAAGTGTTTGACAGACTTATGTAGCCAGAGGCAAAGAGGGAATCAGAGGTTCTAGAGAAACAAGCAAATCATCATTCTGTACTTGGGAGACAAATAGAGAGAGTTAACCATGAAAGTCAAGTGGAAGGATTCTAACAGAGGCATTACAGACCTCTATTGTGGGTTTCCAAATAGATGACTGAAGGAATGTGTATGGACATGTCAGAACTGCCATTCTTCCTGAGCAATATAAGTTAGTGCCTTCAAAACCCATTAGAAGACAGAACATCCATTCATGACTTTATAAGTGAAAATGGAGACTTCTGGGAGCTTTGAACCAGTACACCCTATCGGGTTGGCAATGCTTTGTTACTAAATTGCAGTGGGATTTAACAATGAAGAATCACGCAAATGAGAAAACCAAAGCAGGGCAGTTTTATGCAATGATGCTAGTAAGTGTTTGGGAGCCAATGTGTTTACCCTAATAGAGATAGGAACGATGGGTGTATTCTTTTGCTTTTCTACTGTTTTGATAAAAATACTGTGACCAAACTTAGGTTGAGTAGGAAAGAGTTTATTTGCCTTACAAGTTTAAATTCATTGTTGAGGAAAGCCACAGGAGAAACCCAAGGCGGGAACTAAAGCAAAGATTGTGTAAGAACACTGCTTACTGGCTTGCTCCCCATGGCTTGCTCATTCTATGTTTTTATACAACCCAGGGGCATCTGCTCAAAGGTAGCAGCACCCACACGAGTCATTAATCAATAAACAACCAGGTGGCACACAGGAGTCTGTAACCACAGTGTTGGGAATTGGAGCAGGTGGAGACAGAAAGGTCCTAGGACTAAGCCACGACTACTAAGGTGGCTCAGACAATCCACGAGGTCCGCTTCTGACTTGGGTGATAATAAGGTAGAAAGATGTAGAGGGAGACACCCAACCCTGACCTCCAGGCACATAGGGGCACATGAACACACAGAGAGGCATAAAAAGAAACAGGCATCGGGTCTACAGTTCTTTTAGGTTAGGTCTTGTATATGGGTGGTTTTCTCTGAGTGTGAAATATTAAGAAGACACAGGGTAAATATTATCCAATTAGTGATCAAATTAAGAAAATGTAGCCGGGCGGTGGTAGCACATGCCTTTAATCCTAGCACCTGGGAGAAAGAGGCAGGTGGATTTCTGAGTTTGAGGCCAGCCTGGTCTACAGAGTGAGTACCAGGACAGCCAGGGCTACAAAGAGAAACCCTGTCTTGAAAAAAAAACAAACAAACAAACAAGAAAATGTGAGATTATTTTTCAATAATTACATTTGACTTCTTAAAATTTTATGAATTACGTTTTATGATTTGGTTTCTACAACAATATAATGGAGTAAACACCTGTGTTCCAAACTTATCCCATTAATTAAAAATGAACCCTGTTCCAGCCAATGCGGAGAAGAATTTGTTTTCAGTACCCTTGGCCTAAAGTTTTCTTGACTCTAACTTCTTTTTCTTAACTCAGAGATACGATCCTCTTTCTCTGCTGTTTGTCATAAAAATTGTGTGACTATCAAATTTTAAGTAAATACATGGTAAGCCTAGACTTAAATACTTGATACTTAGGCTTCTTGATTAGTTCAAGCATTACAAACACAATTCTTACTGGCTAAATTCCTAACTGCTAAAGGATGAGAACTGCCCAAATTAATAATATCATTTTGAATTATTTCCACTGACTTAAAAGGAGTTTTTAGCCTATTTCTGAAAACAGGGTGCAGGTTTTCACTTGGAGTGGATTTGGGAGTTTGCCACAAAGTTTCAACTATGGGGTACTGGCTGTGCCAGCATGGGGGATGGAAGTAGTTACACGCAAGCATGTTTTGTGTGTAAAAGAATGAGAGATCTAGCATTGGCTCTTTCAGTAATGCCTCACTGCTATAGCAATTTATCCCATTACTAAACACACATCA